>CAOKZL010004197.1:0-42394 GCA_948472985.1 Iguana delicatissima
AGATTCTCCCATTTGGGATAATCTTATACATATAAATTTAGAGTGTCCAGTATTATGATGACTAGCCAAGGTAAATTTTTTTTTAATTTTTTTATTTTTTATTATGAAAAAGAATTAAACAATACAAATCCAAATAAACAAAACACCACATAATTAACAGAAAAGTGAATAACCCCCCCGAGCCAACTTTTTGTTTACTCCACTTTCCAAAATTGCCATTCTTGTGAAAGGATAGCTTTGCCATCTCTTATCAAAGCTTTTTCCAAGAATATTTTCCAAATTTCTTCAGAATCATTCCCTTTTACAAGACCTTTCATAAATCTAATTCTACAAGTTAATTTATCATTAATTGCAATTTTCCACACTTCTTTATACCATTCCTCTATTTGAACTTTTTCATTTGTTTTCCATTTTTTTGCTATTATTAACCTCGCTTCAGTTAACAAATTTGTTATTAATTCTTTCATTGCCTGAGTACACTCAACCTTATTATATATAGACAACAACCCTATATTTGGACATATTGGTATCTCAATTTCTATTATCTCTTTTATTTCTTTAAAAACCTTTTGCCAAAATTCCATTATCCTATTACAGTTCCACCACATATGCATATATGTACCAATTTCTTGACATCCTCTCCAACATAATCTAGAATATTTCTCATTTATCTGGTTTAATCTTACTGGAGTCAAAGGTAAATTAAACTGTTTCTTCTTTCACTTTTAAATACTTTTTTAATCAGGTGATGTTGGTGAGAAGGGATTTTCCTTGGTTTCTTGAGTTTTGGCGAAAAAAACTTTAAGACTTACTTGTTATATTACCCTCTACTTGTCAGACGGTTCGTGGCGTAGCCATTACCGCATCCCGGTGGCTGCCTGAGATCTGGTAGCTCCTTGACCCATCAGCTGATTCCGTGCCCCACTTCCCTTCGAAGTTTCTTGGGGACTGAGTGCTGAACCCAGTCTAAATTGGAGCCCCTCCAAATTCCCTCTTCCGAGGGAGTAAATTGCACTGTTTCTATCTACCGAAACGGGCAGTCGATCTCGCGCACCGGTTGTCAATCTCGCGGCTGTGCGAGGTGACAACCACTCGCTACGCCATCTTTTTTCATTTCTCAAATCTCTCTTTAAGTTGTCTCCATGGGAACCAGTTAAATTCATGTCCCAAAGCCTTTAATTCTTCTTCTGTGCGCATTCTTGGCTTATCCCCTTCCCATTTCAACAAATCTTGATAGGTTAGTAAATTTCCTTGTTTTGTCAGGGCAATTTTATGTGCTTCTTGAGGTGAAGTCCAAATTGGAAGTCCTCTATAAAAGTTATGCTTTACTTGTAATCACACTTTCAATAATGTCTTTCGAATACAATGATTATTAAACTCTTTATTCACTGTTATTTTGTCGTAACATAAGTATCCGTGCCATCCAAACCTATTATCAATTCCTTCCAGTTCTTTATATGTTGTATTTTCTAAATGTATCCAATCTTTGATTAAATCGAAACAGCACACTTGGTAATAGGTTTTTAACGATGGCACATCATATCCTCCTCTCTCTTTTGCATCTTGTAATATTTTAAACCTAATTCTTGGTTTTTTCCCAAAACACCTGATAATTTTTGGATGGCTTTTGGCTCCACAGTTTTCTCTCTGTAATGTTTCAGTGTTCAGTGGAGACTGCTTTCGGCTCTAGTAAATGACAGTTTCTGCTCTGTTGCAGAATTGTGTAGCTTTTTCTCCAAAGAAAGTGAACTGTAGAAAAGTTAAACTCCCTTTAATGATGTATTAATTGGCTATGGTTAGAATACACATTATAGAGGAGGATACATTGGATTTCTTGTATGTTTTACAACTGTTTAATATACTTGCTTGCAAGATATTATTTCTGCCAGCTTCAAGTTAAAAGTACTTGTCTTCTAAGCAAATACTTGCTTTTCTGAAGCATTTTACAATTTTTAAATAGTTATACTTCATACTCTGTAAAGAGAATCATTAGTAAAATGTGCTCTTTGCAAGTGGAAGATCCTGTTTTCAATCCAGTTAAAAAGATAAAGTGGCAGATGACATGAGAGACCTATAGCAGAGATCTTGGAGTGGAGCAGTACTCCAGTTAGCAGGTACTTAGTTGGACAAATACAGTAGGCTCTCTGCTTTTGCAGGGGATAAGTGCAGAGAACTCCCATGAAAGTCAAAAAAACACAAATAATTCCCCCCAATGAGCACTCCCCCTTCCTGGGCCCCCTGGCCAGGAGAGCACCAGGGACAAGATCTCCTTCAACACATCCTTTTCTCACCTGCCCGGGTGATGGCGCCAGTGGCAGGCAGGGAGCAGAGTGGGGAGTGTGAAATCGTGCTCCTCCCATCCTTCTCCCACCTGCCCTGGGCAGGATCATGCTGATGGCAGGCCCGAGAAGAGCAGGGAATGCGAGATCGCCCTCCCCACTTCGCTGCCTGGTGCGATGGAGCCCTCAGCTATGTGGAAAGGGAACTGGGAGGAGGAGATGGCCTCCTCTACTTCACTCTTCCACCAGCTACCAGCACCATAGCTGGCAGAGGAAGTACAGGGGACAAGATCTTCTCCCTGCATTAGAGAATAGGAGCGGGGAATGGGGGAGGCAAGCCAGACACGAATAATCAAATCTGAGAGTCTCAAAGCCGTGAATGTGGAGGGAGAATTGTAGGCAAATCGTCTGACCTGCTATAAGGCAATTTCATATGTTTGCACCTTTCAGAACATGTTTTCACAAATTATAGCTTTGTTATAAAGCTATTTTACAATATTACAATAATATGATTGCTTGAAAACTTAAGTGTTGTTTCGAGTGCTGATTGTATGGAGGCATGTTTCCTCTTCAGTGTGTGGATACTGGGAGTAAGACTAAATCAGTGATGTAGCGTGAAAGCACATATGTGGTCCTGTTCTTTGCTCTGCTTATGGACCCTTTTGGTGCATGTAATTTGTTTAACTTATGTGGGTTAGATCTGTTTAGTAATTTTTTTCAGAAACCAGCTGTAACTTGCTTTGAAAATTCCACTCTTGATTTTTCCCTTCTTTCTTATTAGATGAAAGGTGCACTGACTGAAATTATCCAGCTTGCTACCTTGGATCCAGACCCCTGGGTCTTAATGGTGGCTGACATTTTAAAATCCTTTCCAGATATTGGCTCCCTTAACCTTGATCTGGAAGAGCAGAATCCCAATGTTCAGGATATTTTAGGAGAATTACGAGAAAAAGGTAAGCCTCCTTACATGTAAATTCCTTTTGTAAATGCTATATTCCATTTACTTTGTAAATAACATATTTAATCTTTTGCTTTTTTTTAGGGAGTGGGGTTGGTGGGTGTTCAAAACATACTTGGAGGTCAAAGCCTTAAAGGTTAAGCTTAATGGATTTGGAATGGGGAATAGTAGTGTATGGCAGAGAGAATCAGCTGCTGGGTTGGGATAGAGTCATGTTTGTGACTAATGTCTCTTGAATGAAACCTGTTGAACATAAGGTGGAGTTAATAAAAAAAGAGGCCACTCTTCTGCAGCTCTTCCTGGAGACACCAAAAAAGAGGTTCAGACCCTGAAATCAAGTAAATATAAATATATGGGAGAACTAACCAATCAAAGTCTTTATATATTCTGCACTGAATTAGTAATTTGAGTGTGTGTGTGTGTGTGTGTGTGTATAGAAATCTGTTAGCAATAACTTTCAGGGCAGTCTTTTTTCATGTCCCAAATGGAACTGTATCTCACAGTATCGCATCTCCTGCTTTTGAAGCCTGTCATTACTCCAGCATGCTACATGATACTATTCTAGAGTGCTAAGCAAAGAAAGCCAGAATGGTGTAGTGGTTTGAGCATTTGACTATGACCCTGGAAACCAGGGTTCGATTCCCTGGTCTGCCCCTAGATGACTCTGGCTGTCACACATTATCAGGCCCAGAAAACCCTGTTAGAGCTTAACCTTAGGGTCACCGTAAGTTGGAAATGACTTTGAAGGCACACAAGAACAACGACAGGTACAATACTGATGATCTATGGTTAGGATATATTGCTTACTGTTCTCTTCTACTTTTTTAAAAATAGTATATTATTGTTAGTGGTTGTTGTACAAAAATATACAAAAAATAGAAAGAATGCCCTAAATGACAAAAATTTGCTCATATCATTCCTGCCAATCAATATTTTAGAAGCACTGGGCAAACATTTTTTTTTTATTTTTGTAATTTATATCCTGTGCTTTATAGGTTATAGCAAAGTATTTGATTTTACAAAATGAAAAACTATGAATTGCTCTTAAAGAAATTGTGTGCCACAATAATTGTCCTGATATGTAACCTGTATTCAGGACAAGAGGCTAGTGCCAGGACAGAATACAAAAAATGGAATAGTTTCCAGTCGGCAAAAGGGTCAATCAAACCTGCATTTTATCACTCTATATAACTGGCATTCACAATTGTGGAACAGGGCAAAGAAGAATATAGTTAAACACAGACCTTACATTTGAGGAAAGCTGATTTTAACAAGTGTAAGGAGTTACTGGGTGGAATCCCACAGCTAGACGTGCTAATGGAAAAAAGACACCTAGCGAGAGTAGGAGTTCTTGAAGAAGTAGTTATAAAAAACACAATCACAAACAATCTTATTCAAGAAGGAAAATAGAAAACATCTGAAAAATTTGATGTGGCCACATAGGAAACACAAGGAGGAAGTGAAAAAAGCATGTATAAGGAATAGAAGGAAGGAAAAATCACCAAGGAACAGCACAAACATGTAGCCCTAGTTTGCAGGAATAGTATAAGGAAAGCTAAAGCTCAAAATGAGCTAGTCAAGCAAAGAGCAACCGGAGGCAGGGAGTTCAGATACATTTGAGGCATGAGAATGACCAAGCAAACAGTGAGCTTTGTTCAATAAAGATGGCAAAATACAAACAGGTCACAGTGAAAAGGAAGAACTGCTTAATACCTGTTTTGCTTTAGTTTTTTTTCCCCAAAAAGGGAAGTACTTCCATGCAGCAGAATACAGCAAGCGATCTGGATTGCAAATCAAGATTGGTGTGAAGTAGTCGGGAATTACTTAGCTAAACTAAATGAGTACAGATCTGCAGAGCAAGATGAGATGCATCTCAGAGTACTGAAGGAATTTGCTGATGTGCTCCTGAACTATTTGCCATCATTTTTTAGAAATCTTGGGAGAAAAGGTGAAGTGCCCTCCCCGCAAAAAAAAAAAAAAAAGATTCAACAAACTGCAGACCAATCGGCCTAACCTCAATACCAAGAAAAATATTATAATGGATTATACAGGACTCTGTCTGCAAGCATCTTGATGATAATGCTGTGATCAGTAGAAGCCAACATGGGTTTACGAAGAACAAATCCTGCAAGACTTGATCAGGGCAGTTCAGGAGAGTGTGATTTGAAGACCTCTCATTAATAGAGTCGCCAATAAATGAGAGACCTCCAAATCACCATATTGGCAGCCCTGTTCATATCTTGCACACTCAGGGCTGTGGCTTTCTTGATTTGAGTCTGTCCATCTGTAACGAGATCTTCTCCTTTTTCTACTGCCTTCTACCTCACCAAGCATTATTGTCTTTTCTACTGAGTCATGTCTTCTCATGATATGTCTAAGGTACGACAGCTTCAGTTAAGTCATCTTGGCTTCCAGGGAGAGTTCAGGCTTAATTTGATCTAGGACTCATTTATTTGTCTTTTTATCAGTCTATGGTATTCACAGAACTCTTCTCCAGTGCTTCATTTCAAATAAGCTGATTTTCTTTCTGTCTGCTTACTTCATTGTCCAGGTTTCACAACCATACATAGAAACTGGAAATATGATGGCATAGACCATCCTAACTTTAGTATTCAGTGATATATCCTGACACTTCAGGAGCTTGTTTAGTTCCTTCATAACTGGTTTTCCAAGTCCTAGTCTTCTTCTGATTTCTTGACTGCAGTCTTCGTTCTGATTAGTGACTGAGCCAAGGTATGGAAAATCTTGAACTATTTCAGTATCTTCACTGTTAAGTTGTTTAAATCATCATCTGTGGTCATTATTTTTGTGTTCTTAATGTTCAGCTGTAAACCTGTTCTTTGCACTTTCTCCTTTGACTTTCTTTAGTAATCATTCCAAATGTTTGCTATTTTCTTCTAGTAGTGTGGTGCCATCTGCATATCTTAAATTTCTTCTTCACTTTTAGTGCTTCCTTCTTCTGAGTCTAATCCGGCTTTACGTATGATATTTTCAGATAGGTTGATAAGATGCAGCATTGCATGGCCCCCTTGTCAATTGGAAACCATTCAATTTCTCTATGTGCTGTTTGATGCTTGCCCCGTGTCTGGAGTACAGGTTATACATCAGGACAATCAAATGTTGTGGCATGCCCATTTCTTTAAGAGAGACCCACAGTTTTTCATGATCCACATAACTCAGGGATTTGCTGTAGTCCGTAAACCACAGATTGATTTTCTTCTGAAATTCTTTGGTGCACTCCATTATCCAACATATCTCTGCAGTATGATCCCAAGTACCCCTTACTTTCCTGAACCAAGGCATTTAGCATTTCCTGCTCCATAAGTGGTAAATGTCTTTGTTGTAGAATTTTTAGCCTCACCTTGCATGCTTGGGAAATTAATGCAGTAGTCCTGTGGTTTCTGCATTCCCTTTTCTTGGGGATTGCAGTGTATACTGTTCATTTCCAGTCTTTGGACCATTGTTTTGTTTCCACATTTGTTGACAGATTTTCATTAGTGCTGGAGTAGATTCTGTTTCGGTAGATTGAAGCAACTGTATTGATATGCTATCTGGTCCTGGTGATTTATTTCTCCATGAGCTCTGAGTGGAGCTTCTACTTCACTTTCTAAAATTGTAGGTTCGTCTGGTTCTTCCTTGAATGAATATGTCATCCTTTTATCCATTTTATATAGTTCTTCCGTGTATTGTTTCCATTGTCTTTTTATTTCTGTTTGGTCATGTAATGTTTCCCTTGCTGGTCGTATAGCATCCCCACTCTTGGTTTAAATTTCCCTTTGATTTCTCAGATCTTGTAGATGTTATTCCTTTTTTTGTCATTGTCTTCTATTTCTCTGCATTGATTGTTATAGCAGTTCTCCTAGTCCCTGAACACAAGTCATTGAATAGTTGCATTCAGGGTTCTGACTCTGTTTCTGTCACCTTTTATTTTTGCTTCTTGTCCGTCTATTAACTGCTTGAGGAGTTTCATCTGCCACCCAGAGGGTTCTCTTTCTTTTTGTTGCAGATAGTGTGGTTTGGTGTGGTGTGGTTTGGTTTGGTTTGGTTTTCCATTCCTCTTTGACTTCAGTTGAAAGTTCCTCTGGCTCCTGGTCAATTAAAGTTAACAGTGCAAATCTATTTTTTACGTTATCTTTAAATTCTACAGAAGTTGGATTTTGGCATAATAGCTGGTTTAGTGTTCTTTAGTTTTTTTGCTAATTTTTGATATTACCAGTTCATGGGCTATGTCACAACCTGCTCTTGGTCTTGTTTTTGCAGACAGAATGGCCTTTCTCCTTCTGCTTCCAATTATGTAGTCTATTTGATTTCTATATTGGTCATCAGGTGATGTCCATGTACACAGTTGTCTCTGTGGTTGTTTGAAGAATGTGTTTGCAATGAACAGACTGTTGGCCTTGTAAAATTCAATTCAGAATTCAGTTCATATAATTGCTTCTTCTGCTTCTGTAGTTGGAGCATAAACTTCGATTATGGTTGTATTGATGGGTTTTCACTGAAGTCTTACTGATATTATTTTATCAGCATTTGGATGCTTTTGCTATATCTTTCTTCACCATTAGTGCTACCCTATTTCTTAAGTTTTCATTTCCTGAGTAAACACTATAAATACCAGACTTAAAATGCCTCATTCCTATCCTCTTTAGCTTGCTCACCCCATGTGTTGCAAAGTTTATATGTTTTATTTCTTGTTTCACAATGTCTAGCTTCCCCTGATTCAGGTTTCTCACTTTATATGTTCCCATAATATGTGTTGTGCAGTTTTGCACTTTTCTTTCAACTCTGAGCACATCAAGAGCTGTGTCCTTTCTTTTGGCTTGAGTCCAGCTGTATCAATTAACCACAACGATATTTGTATCTGTCCTCTGTTTTGTTCCAGTAACTCCTTGACCTGGGAGTCTCATCTTCTGGCACTATTTCTTGTTTCATTTGGATTGTTTCATGGTAGGGCTTTTGATTTAAAAGACATTCAGTAGAGGTTTACGATGCCTCCTCAGTACAAACAGGAGTTGCTATGGTGCCACTAGCATTAGATCTGTAAGTGTCACTCTCTGTGACAGATCCCCTTTGCCCAGGCTGGGCCTAAAACTCCAAATTATAGTAATCCTTTCACTCACCCTGGCTTTGTTTCTCCAATTATTCCCTTTATGGATTGTGTTGCTGGGCCTCAGGGTGGCCCCCTTAATTGTAGACTTGTGGCTGTGCTGCTATGTGGGCTTTTTTAATTTTGGTATGCGTGGCCTGACTCCAGTTAAGGCTTAATAGAGTGAGAGACAGCTTTAAATACAACAGTAAGAACATGCTATTGATCACAGTAGAAACAAATGTGACATTCTCTAATAATATACACATATACACATTTCAAGTTCTCACTTCCTGTTCCAGTTCACAATTCTGTCTCTTTCAGAATCTCACATAACCCATCTCTTTCGTGCCCTGTGTCCTTCAAACTCTCTCGGGGTCTTCAGTTCAAAAAGCCTCTCTTTTCTTTCAGAGACAGCCTCTGTGTTTTTCTTATATGCTTTCCACCCACAGCCGCTCTTCACAGCTTGTGATTGGCTGCTTTCAGCCAGTCTGCCTTCTTCACACATACACACAGACACACACACACTGAGGGGTAACTATTTGCCACATTTCATCTGGCTTCTCAGCAGTAGCCTTTCTTGAGATGAGAGCAGCACTAGCAGTACTAATAAGGGATGGGTAAAATGTTTGTCTATAACTTCATTCTGTTAGCAAAAAGGACAGTGCATGAAAGTTCATACTTTAATATGGCATCTGTCATTGGGAGTTTGTGTGCAGTATACCCTCATGTAACTCATTTGTTCTGTCAGTGTTGGAATCAGGATTTTTTTTTTCTAGTCAAAAACATTCCTTTCCACTAAAACCAGGGCTGTCAAACTCAATTTCATCTTGGGCCACATCAGCATTATGGTTGCTCTCAAAGGGCCAGTTGTATCTGTAAGACTATATAAATGTATCTACCCTTTTATCATATCAAATAAGCACTTCTGCATTCAATTATTACTGGTTTCTAAATTGCCTCCCCTCTGCATCAACTTTTCATGGACATTTTGGGGCTATTTTATCATAGTATATGGTCCCTCTGCCTCTGTAAAGTGACATAGAATTGATCAGTATATCCAGAGTGTGCCACTTTCTGCTCCCCAGCCCCTCTCTGTGCCTCTTTCTGCCCCCCAGCCTGTCTCTGTGCCTCTTTCAACCTCCAGCCCTTCTCTGTGCCTCTTTCTGCCCCTGTCCCCCTCTCTAGACATGGTGAGCTCAATCCCCACATTGCAGGCCTCTGGCTACCGGTATTCTGAAGAGGGGCCCAGCAGCTAGTACTTGCGATGTACTCCTACTTCTGACTGCTCCCTTGTCCAAATCTTGCGAGCTGCGCAGAACATTGCCATGGAAACCTGCAACAACGTTCTAACGACGAGCCTTGGACAGAGGAGCAGTCAGAAGGGTAAGTAGATCATGAGTGCTGGCTGCTGGGTCTGTCTTCAGAGTATCTTCAGCCAAGGGCCAGCAATGTGGGACCGGGCTCATTAGAGAGGGAGAATGCCGCAGTTGCAGGAGGGGAGCGATGGCCACATGAAATGTCCTGGTGGGCCAGATTTGGCCTGCAGGCATTGTGATTAACACATGTGCACTAAACCATTCAGCAGAACAAGGGCAGGGAACCCTTTCTGATCTGAGAGCTGAATTGGCTATAGGCAAAAAAGGTCCAAGACTTTATGCCAGCACTAGCTAGGTCCATCCAACTGCTGTCATGTACCCTATCTGATTATTCAGACCCCATTTATACATATGTGCACACATACACATTTGTGCATACAGATATGCACATATACTTCTTTCATTGGAAAATGCCCAATAACAATTAGGCGTTTAAAAATGCTCCACAGGCACCAGTGGAAGATTTTTGAAGTCTTGCTTGTGGTGAGGCAGTCATTTTTCAGGAGGGAGAGTACTAACATTGGAGAAAATTAGTTTTTTTTTCTCCTAGTAGCACCTCCCCCCCGAAAATATGCTGTGAGATTAGATTTTTAAAATGCTTCCATTGCCACCAGTGAAAGCTTTTACAAATCTTACTACAGTATGTGTGTCCAATTAATTAAAAACAGTTTTCTTCATTGGAATGCACTTCCGTCTTTTTGAGACAAGCACTTTCTTGAAGCTAAAAGAATTAGAGACACAGAAAGTTTGTTAAGATTGCAGTCCAATAGTCATGAAATGAATAACTGTAGCTATGTAATGTGACTCATGAAAATGAAACAACTGTAGTGCACCTCCTGTATATGCGAGGGTTCCATTCCAGGAACCCACATGTAAAAAACAAACAAAACAGGCATTGCATCCTATTATAGTCAGTGTGCACATGCCCGTGGCATTGTGGTTGTGCACTTGTCTCATGCATTGACTACAATGCATGAGTGCATGACATGGGGCATGACATTTTGTATTACCTCACATTCATACATGCAGAGGTTGTGCCGGGGCAGGGTGCACTACACTGTCTGCTTTAGGAGAGAGACATCAGCTCTTGTGCAAGTACATATTGAATAGGATCAAACTTGCTGAGAAATAGTTCAGTTATTTCAGGTTGAAATCTCCCTTGGAAATCATTTTGTTGACGTACTGTCAACAAATACTGAGATCACATCAGAATATTGTGGGACACTGAAATGTTTATCAGTTGAGTTTGGAATATTGCCTGGTTTTGATTTTAGATAATAATAAATATAACTTAGCTTCTGAGTGTTTTGGGGTTATAGGTAAGTAATTATATGAGTTGGGTTTGCATATCTGGTGAGAGTAGCTCATGTGTTATAGGTAGGAACAGGTATAGCTAGAACATGATAGCCTAGCAGGAAGATTCCTTAAAAGGAAGATATTCATTTGGTAATCTGCTGGTATCACATTTTCCACCCCTGATAGGTAGACAATATTACATGTGAGCTGCAGCAGCCTACTTGCCCCTTTTTTGTCAAAAAATTGGGTAATTGCCGGCTCCTGTGGTGTGAGTAGTAATTGTTGTCTAAGAAACACATGAGAAGCAAACTGTGCATTGGCAATTCCACAAGCAGTGTACTGTGTCCTTTTTTAGTGTAATGTACGTTTCCTTTGAGAGTATCAAATGTAAAGGAGATCTGTAAGTAGATAAACTGAGCCATCTATACATGAAGATTGGTCTAGGGAGATGCAGACTTTTTTTTAGAGCAGTGACATGAGAGAGAAGCAATTTTAGGAATGAGTAACAAACTCTTTTTTTTTTTGAACGAGAGTGTAATACTCTAGATATTAATGTGTTTCTCCTTAGTGTTTTGTATCTTGAAGAAATGTGCAGTTGTTTATCCAAATTATTAAAATACTCCTTATTTCTAGCTTCAGTGGAAACTTCTGTCCTATTTGTCTTCCTTTTTATATAGTGAGTGAATGTGAAACATCAGTCATGTTGCCATTGGAATGCCAGTACTTAAATAAAAATGCCTTGACCACATTGGCTGGACCACTTACACCTCCAGTGAAACATTTCCAGCTCAAACGGAAACCAAAAAGTGCCACTCTTCGAGCAGAGCTATTGCAGAAATGTAAGTACTAGGCCAACAGTGAGGATAAACTGATAAGAAAAACAGTAGGGATGTTCTTAATATTGTATCAAGGCTTGTTATTTTAAAAATATATTCATCAAGTACAGCTGGTAGATTGGGACCTGGCCTGAAAGGAGGAGAAAGCAAAAGGGAAGATGAGAAATAGGAACAATCTTGACACAATAGAGAGCAGGCACTTTTACTTTCTGTAGACAGGTAGACGACACAGCTTGATTTGACTGGTTTCACACCTGTTAAGCTGCAGATGTAGAAATGCCTCCTATTTCTGCTGTTAAAGATACAGGAGTTATGTGCTCCTTTCTGTCCAGCTACCATTTAGGGTGAGAGGGAGAAGGATAGACAAACTTCATAAAATTTAAAAGTGGGTCTTTCATTTGGTGACCTGACAGAGTTGAAAGCTAGTGGCTGAAAGCAATGTCAGCATACTTTAAAACGTAAATTCTGAATATCCTTTTGGATCAGTAGCACTTCCTGGTGTACATATAACTAGAATGTTTGGTTATGTCAGACAGCTGATGTTTCAAATGTTGTGCTACAAGCTCTATTTAAAAATGACTGTGATTCCTGTAAGCTGAATATTAACTGGAATTATTCTTTTAGCTACTGAGACCGCACAGCAGCTCAAGAAGACAGCTGGAGTGCCTTTCCATGCCAAAGGAAGAGGGCTGGTTAAAAAAATCGATACAACAAGTAGGACATGTTTTTCTCTCTACTTATATATTCAGAATTCATGCCTAATTCTGCTGTTTTGTGCAATTTTGAGGGGAGATTGCTCTCTTCATCTCTTTCAGAAAAAACAGCAAGGAGACTTAGCAAATTGGATCTGACAAAGGCTTTTATGGATTCTAAATCAGATACACAACCTGGGTCCATGCAATCCCTGCACCTGAGGTCCCTGCACCTCAGGAAGTAGGCTTGAGCCCATCAAAGCTCATCCCAAATAAAACTTGTTTGTCTGAGGACACAAGACTCTTCATCAGCTGTGGAGAGTGTATTGGCAAAATGAAGGTGTAGTCCCAAGGGCTTCCCAAAAGTAATAAGATTCTGGACATCATCTCCTTCAGATGGCTGGGGAGTCCTTCCTGGGTTCTGTCACTGTGAGGCTCCACCCGCAATGAGGTTAAAATATACTGGTTTGGAAACATGCTCCCTAGACACTCCTCCAAACAGAGCTTGAAATTAGTGAAATACAGTAAATTCCCAGGAAGGACTCAGTAGCAATCCATTACATCATAGGTAATCCCCTCGCACTAGCTGACCAAGGCAGGAGTCAATTTTCCAAACTGTTGTTTTCATTGAACCCCCAGTTCCCCTCAGTTTTATTTCTCCTGCCTTGCCAGCTATAACCTGTGTTAGACAGGGTATTGAGGTGGATAGGAGTTAGGGCAAGAGAAGTATAGAATGGAGTTGTCAGGAGAGGATTTAAAAAACAGTAAAAAAAACTCCAGATTATGAAACAGAGGAGGATCCTCACGCTTCGTTAGAGAAACGGAGGAAAGTGGAGGAGGAAACCAAGTCAGCTCACTTGTCTGCAGGGTCACAGGTCAAAGAGCAGTTAAGCTGTTTGAGAGAGACAGCGGCTGATCAGGTTGGCCTGGACAGGCTGGCCTTTGATCAGAGCCAGAATGTGTCTTTGCTGTTGAGAAAATTATTTATGGCCTCCAGTGAGAGTGAATCAGAGGGATGTCCCCTACAATGCTCAGATCAGCTCAAGTCAAAAGGAAAGGTAAAACAAACACTAGTTAAGAAGCACTCTGAGGTGAAAATAAAGAGTAAGGATAAAGCAAAAGGCTTACTCCAAAGTTCTGTGGAGGCTGAGAGGAGCAAAGTGGTTCTCCCAGTAGCATCAGCAACTTCTAGTTGCCATCTTGAATCTGCTGGTTCCACACAAAAGGACGGGGCAGGAAGGAGCGTGAGTAACAGCCAGTCATCAGCTGCGGGGCTGTCAAATGCTCAGTTTCTAGGAGTGGAAACAGCACAGGGAAATGCTGTTAATAACCTGCAAACGGATAAGTCATTTATTGTGTTAGGTCCTGCAGGGAAGCAGGCAGACACAACAGCAGTATTAAATTTCTGTGTGGTGCGTGGTCACATGGATGAGGAAAATAAGAAATTGCAGATTGAAACAAGAGAGTTAATTGAGCAAGTAATTATGGAGGCAAGCAAATTAATAGAAATGATTTGAATTGGCAAACCATTCTGTCTGTATTGAATTTAATGTGTTCTAACAATGCAGATATGAGCAGTATATCACCAAGTGGAGTGGTTGATAATGCAACAGTTCAACCTATGAGTCTATACAAGAAATATTTCACAAGCTTTAGTTCTTCACGAAATGATAATGAAGAACCAAGGAAGTATATAAGGAAGGTTAACTAAACACACATTGGGTAGTACAGTGGAGGATCAGCCAGATTCAGAAATGGAGGTAGATTTTTGAGGATAAATTGTAGTGACGGTGATGATGCTTCTGAGAAAGATCAGTCTTCAAAAGAAGAGGATACAGAAGAATCAGTTAAATTGAGGTTATTTACTCTAAATAATTTTTTTTTATTTCATAAAAATAAAAAAAATTCTTAATTATTCAACATACAGTAAAAAAAAATTTTTTTACAATTTATTTCCTATACTTATATATACCTACTAATCATCATTCCTATTAAACTCCTATCTTCTTACCCTCCTTCCCTTATCCCATCTACATTATTTTTGAGCAGATATCATTTATATATCAATTACCAGCTTTCACCACATCACAATTTTATAAATAAATACCACTACCTATTACACATTTTTCTATAAGTTTGTTCTTTTCCCTTTCTTTCTGAGTCTTAATTCTAAAGCCTTACTATCCCTTCCCCCATTGGTTTTCCCAAAGGGGTTTTACTAGATTCCATTCTTTTATAACTTGTTCACTTGGTCTATTGTTAATTCTTAAGGTAAGTTCATCCATTTCCCATAACTCATATAATTTCCATAACCAATCTTCTATCTCAGGTATTTCTTTTGACTTCCAACGTTGAGCATAAACCATTCTCGCAGCAGTTATCATAAATATTACCATTTTCCTTAAAATATTATCTTTGAAGTAATTGTTATCTAATATATTTAACAAATAAATATCAGGGTTCATTGGAAATTTTATATGCAATGCCTTCACAATACACTCATGTATCTTCCTCCAGTACTCCCTAGCTTTTATACATGTCCACCATAAATGATATAAAGTTCCTTTTCCTATACACTTCCAACACAAATCATTCCCATTTTTACTTATTTTCGCTCCCTGTACTGGGGTATAATACCACCGGAAATATATCTTATAATAATTCTCTTTTAATTTTATGCTATTACAATATCTTCTAACATCTTTCCATGAATTTTCCCAACTTTGTAACGAGATCACATGTCCTAAATTCTGCGCCTATTTTACCATATTATCTTTTATTACCTCTTCTTCCATATGCTTATTTAATAATTCTTTGTATATTTTACCCAATAAATGATCTGTCTCTGATCTTAACAATTTATCAAATTCATTCTCTCTTATTTCTACTCCTTTTATCTTCATGTCCATTTTAAATTTTTCTTCTAATTGCCTCTGGAGTAGCCAATGCGTAACAATTCCCGATTCTTCCTTATTTTTCCAAACCAAATTTTCTTCTTGAACTTTTGTTAAATCTCTATATGTCAACCATTTATTTAACTGGGGTTTTTCTTTCCTATAGAAAGCTTCATGAACTGACACCCATTGTGGTATTTTTACATATATTTTATTTTTGTAATACATCCATATTTTAAATAACGATTTTCTTATAAAATGATTACTAAATTCCCTGTTTACTTTTACTTTATCATACCACATATATACGTGCCAGCCGAAAAACAAATCTGCCCCAACAACTAGCTTGATAATATAATTTCATATCTGGTAATCCAAGTCCTCCTCTTTCTTGTGTGTCTTTCAATGTCTTCCATTTTATTCTTGGTCTTTTAGCATTCCATACAAAATTTGACAGATCTTTTTTCCATTGTTTAAAAGGGATATCGTTCGTAATAATTGGCAGATTTTGGAATAAAATATAATCTTTGATAATATGTTCATCTTAATTGTAGCGATCTTTCCCATTAAGGATAAATCAAATCTTGACCACCTTTTCAAGTCTACTTTTATCTCACCCCATACTTTCTTATAATTATTGTCATATAAATCCGTATTGCTACCCGTAATATTAACTCCTAAATATCTCACCTTTCTTGTTATTTTAAAATTGGATAATTCCTTTATTTTTTCCTCTTCTGTTTTCTGAATATTCTTCATTAACATCATTGTCTTATTTTTGTTTACCTTAAAACCCGCTAATTTACCAAATTCCTCAAAAACAGTCCTTAATTTTGATATACTTTTAATTGGATCATCTAACATAATCACCAAATCATCTGCGTATGCCCTTAATTCATATATTTGTTTCCCAATTTTAATTCTATTAATTTCCAAATCTTGTCTAATTTTATTATTCAAAATTTCTATTATCATCACAAATATTAGAGGGGACAGTGGGCAACCTTGCCTCGTTCCTTTTTTAATCATAAATTTTTCTGATTTCTCTCCGTTCACTATTATACTCACAGTTTCATCATTGTAAATCATTCGTATCCAATCTATAAATCTTCTTCCCATATTTGCCGCTTCTGAGACCTCCAATATAAATCTCCATTTCACATTATCAAATGCTTTTTCAGCATCGACAAATATTAGACCCAACTTCCTTTCATTATGTCTATGATAAAATTCAATCACATTCAAAATTATTCTAACATTATCTTTGATTGATCTTCCTGGCAAAAAGCCATTCTGATCTTCATGTATCCATTGTTTTAGTATCTTCTTCAATCTTTCAGCTAATATTGATGTAAATATCTTATAATCTACGTTCAAAAGAGATATTGGTCTATAATTTTTAACCTCCATCAAATCCTTTCCTTCTTTAGGTATCACAATAATATTTGCCTCTTTCCATGATTCTGGCCTACCCTCCAATTCCATCTCATTAAATAACTTGTGAATGGGATCAATTAATTGGTCTTGAAACTCTTTATAATATCTAACTGTAAATCCATCTGGACCGGGTGCTTTTCCAATTTTTAATTTTCGTATAGCCATTTTAATTTCTTCTTTTGTTATAGGTTTGTTCAAATCCATTCTTTGATCTTCTTGTATTTTCTCTATTCCAGCCTCTTCCAAATATTTCTTCACTTTTTGCATATATTCATCTGTATCTTTCACATCATTATATAATTGAGTATAATATTCCTGAAACATTAATTTAATCTTTCTTTGTTCTCTATATATCCTATCTCCTTTTTTAATTTCCGTAATTAATCTTTTTTCTTTTTCCTTCCTTAACTTATATGCCAACCACTTCCCTATTTTATTTGCATGTTCAAAAAATCTTTGTCATACAAATTTCATTCTTTTCTCTATTTCCCATCTCTCTTCTAATTCTATTTGTTTTTGTAAAATTTTTATTTCTCTCACTAACTTTACATTACTTGGATCCTTCTTTAACTCTTTCTCTTTCTCTTGTAGTTCTGCCCCTAATTGCTGAATTTTTTGCTTTCTTAATTTTTTCTTATATGCTTCTTGCTGTAAAAATATACCTCTTATTACTGCCTTTCCTGTTTCCCATACTGTCTTATTTGTTGATCCTTTTCCTAAATTCTCTTTGAAGAACCAATTTATCTCTTGCTTCACTTTTTCTAATACTTTTTCATCCCTTAACAATTCATCCTTTAGTATCCATCTATAATTCTGTTTTCTCTCTTGTAATATCATCATCACTGGGCAATGGTCTGATAGAGACCTTGGTAAAATCTCCATATTTCTAACATATTTACCTAAGGTTTTGGAAATCAATATCATGTCAATTCTTTGACCATGTCTTGTGTACCTCTGAATAGTAAGTGTATTCTTTGGCATTACCATATAAATACCTCGATACATCAATCAGTGCAATCATATCCATAAATTCTCCAAGTACATTCGGTAATTTTTTCCTTGTTGTCTTTCCCTTATTATTTATTGTTCTATCAAGTTCTGGGTTTATCACCCCATTCCAATCCCCCAAAACCATTACATCTTGATAATCTGTATCCAGTAACCTTTTCAATACATTTTCAAAAAATTTTGATTTATTCTCTAGTGGACCATAAACTCCCACCACCAAGATTTTACTTCCAATTATTTCTACCTCTATTCCTATTAACATACCTTTATCATCTCTAAATACTTCTTTCGCTTTATACTTCTTATTTACATAAATTGTTACTCCTTTCTTTTTCTTCCTAATTACTGTCGAAAAATCCTGTCCTAATTTCTTTTTTAAATAGTCTCCTAAAATTATTTAGAGTAACCAGAAATTACTCTAAATAATTTTAGGAGACTATTTAAAAAAGTGTTAATAGCTCTAGGTTTAGGGGAATCAAGTAATGAGACAAGCAATAAAGGTAAGACTTAAGTCCATATAGCTATACGGAGAAGTAAGAATGTTAAAATGCTGGAGTTACCTCAGCCTGAATTGTTCTTAGACCTGATAGGGTCTGAATAGGCAGAAATGTCTTCTTCAAAGAGATTTGTGGGTTATTGTAAAATTCTTTATACATTCAGTTAATAAAACAGTGGAGTTGTTCTGTACCCCTTTGGTGGACGTGCCTATTTCAGTGCTGGTTTCTAATATGATTGTGCCTAAGCCTGGAGATACATTATTAAAGGATGTGGGTGAGAAGAGAATCAATTCTGCATTGAAGAGAGCACATGACATGGCAGTATCAATTAGGGCGTCTGTTGCAAGTTCAGTGTTCGTCGGAGCAGGTCTGCTCTGGATTCAGGAAGTGATTGGGGTGAATAATGTGTCTGCATGTATTGTCCTAAGAGTATCAGGGAAATTAGAGCAAATTCTGCAATATGTAGTTGATGCACGATGCGACGCAGCTGCTTGTGCAACCAGATCAGTGGCAGCTACTACTGTCGGACATAGATCACTGAAACACTGGGAGGCAGATGCCAAGTCCAAGGCTAATTTGGCTAACGTTCCTTTTAAAGGAAAACTATTATTTTGTGAGAATGGTGAAAGCTAGTACTTGGTGAATTTTGGTAGAGGGAAAGGATAAAAGGCAAGTCCTTCCTTTGCTACAGAGGAAAAGAAATTGAGAGGCAGCTGTTTAGAGGGGAAAATATTTCCTATTAAAAGGGAGGAGGTTTTCAGAGACATAGAAGTAACACAGGGTTCAGACAGCAGTGGAATAGAGCTAGGCAACAGTTTAAGCAGTCTAATCAGAGTCAAGGTAAGCGAGGAACTACTCAGTCTAATAAAGGAGGGAAACAGTAACACTGACTCAGCATTCGACAAGATTGATGGCATCTGCTATGGCGCTTGGAACATCAGCATCTTTAGAAGAGGTTTGCAAGGCAGCAGAGCGGAAGGAACCAACCACTTTCATTGGGCATTACAAGTTAGATAAATTTGCAACAGAACAATTATCATTAGGGAGAAAGATTCTTCATTCTATGGTGCATGAATAGTTATTGTTCTCTCCCATGTATTGTACAGCTTGGGTATATCCCGTGGTGTAATGGATTGCTACTGAGGCCTTCGTGAGAAAGAGAGGTTGCCACTTACCATGAAGAATCATTCTAAGAAGGCTGAAAGTAGCAATCCAATCCTTCTCATAAAATAAGTAAATTAAAACAAGAAGGTCAGATCAGATGGCAGGCAAGGCTATTTAAACAAAACTGAGAGGGGAACTGGGAGTTCAACAAAAACAGAGGTTTGGAACATTGACTCTTGCCTTGGTCAGCTGGCGTGAGGGGTTACCCATGGTGTAATGGGTTGTTACTAATGAATAGTATGCAAGAATCCTGGGAATGCTTGTTAGAGGCAGCCGGTGTAAACAATCCTGCTTTCTTTTGAAGGGTGGTAGCACCTTCTTTTTAAAAAAATATTTACAGTCCCTCGTCTCAGATACCAGCCAATATTTGGGAGGGCTATTCTGCAACCATGTCTACTCAAATGGAAAATTCCCTGGCAGACTTGGAACTGGATATGCCTTCTTTCCCCTTCTGGCTCCAAGTCTCTTGTTTAGAAATTAAGACTCTAATGGAGCAGCTTAAAGCAGGGAAAACCCCTGATGCAGATTTTATTACTTCTGAGGTAATAAGAAATGACTTAGATTGGCGGATCCTGGTGATAACTTCACTTTTTACTGCAATAGATTGTTTACCTATGATACCTAAAGACTGAGGCCTTGCTGTTATAATTCCAATGTATAAGAAGGGTAAAAGAGACAAACAATCTAACTAATTTTCATCCAATTAATCTGTTAAGTCAGATCAGTAAAATATATGCTAAACATCTACAGGTCAAACTAATGGACTGGCTGGAAACTGAGAATATTTTGAAGGATGAACAGGCTGGATTTAGGGTAGGAAGATCAACAATAGATCATGCAGTGGTACCTGCAGCTCTTCGTAGAGAAGTATTCTTATCAAGCTGGTCAATCTCTCTATGTAGCATTTATTGACTTCAGGTCAGTGTTTGACCCAGTATCTAGACCTAGACTGTGGAATAAATTTAAAAATACTACAAAAGATTAACATTTACTTTTGCTGCTTATTCAAATTCATGAGAATACTAGATTAAACATTAGCTGCAGTAACTGAGGATATGTCGCCAAGGAAATACAAGTAAAGAAGGGAGTTAGACAGGGATGTGTATTGGCTCCAGTTCTATTCAATTACTAAATAAACTCATTGATCTCATAACTCTACTTCTCCCCATCCAAGCTAGCTAACAGACACATTAATCTATTGTATGTTGATGATGCAGTTATTCTTTCATAGATTCACATCAGCCTTAAGAGAGCCTCAAGAGGGCTAATTTATTATGATGATGAATAGAAATTATCAATAAATTATTCCAAAACTAAGATCCTTACCTTTTCAAGACATCTTAAGCAGAGAAGTTGGATCTTAGGAAGGCAGTCTATTGAGTAGGTTAAGATCTTTAAATATTTGGGGATAGTTTTCCAAGCCTCAGGAAATAGAAATGCTCATCTAGACTATGTCAGCTAAATCTTTAATTCTTCTTCATAGTCTCTGTGCGCTGCACAATGGGTTTCGCACCTGCGCCATCAGAAATTTCCACAGCTGAGTAGCTTGGTGGGAGCACCTTCCCCATTACAGCATACCAAGCATGCTCGAGCCTGGCCAGGCTACTTCCCCTCAGTTTCTTCTCGTCCGTCAAATGGTTAGCTATTGGTGTTTCAGCTGACTAGCACCAGATTTTTCTTCTTCGTAGTCTCTATGACTCACACAAATGTACTTGTACAGTGCACCTTTTGGAACCTTCGAGCCCTAGAATTAGCGTTTTGGCAGTAACCCCACCCACTGCCCCTGAAGGCGACTTCCTGCCAAAGTCCCCAGTTCCTTTTTGTCTGCCATGGCAGCAGCACCAGTACAGCCTTCTGCATCTGTCTTTTGATCCATTGGTACTGATTTCAGGTAACGGTTTCTGGTTCAATGTCTGTCTAGCATTTTGGCATTGTCTTTCTCTTCTGGTTTGACCTCAGCTTCTCAACACTTAGAATCGTAGAATCATAGAGTTGGAAGAGACCCCAGGAGCCATCGAGTCCAACCCCCACTGTGCAGGAACACACATCAAAGCATTCCCAACAATGACCATCCAGCCTCTGCTTAAAAATCTCCAAAGAAGGAGACTCCAGCACACTCCCAGGCAGCATATTCCATTGCCAGACAGCTCTGACTGTCAGGAAGTTCTTCCTGAGGTTCCAGTAGAATCCAAATATTTAAACATGGCTATCATGTCCCCTCTTAACCTCCTCTTCTGCAGACTAAACATCCCCAGCTCCTTAAGCTATTCCTCATAGGGCATGGCTTCCAGACCCTCCACCATTTTGGTCACCATCCTCTGAACACATTTCAATTTGTCAATATCCTTCTTGAAATGAGGTGCTCAGAACTGGACACAGTATTCCAAATGAGGTCTAACCAATGCAGAATAGAGTGGTACCATTACCTCCCTCGATCTAGACACCATACTCCTATTGATGCAACTAAGAATCATGCTGGCTTTCTTGGCTGCCACATCACACTGCCGAATCATGTTCAGCTTGTGATCTACCAAGACTCCTAGATCCCTTTCACACGTACTGCTATCCAGCCACACATCCCCCATCTTATATTTGTGCATTCCATTTTTTCTGTCCAAGTGCAGGACCTTACATTTCTCTCTGTTGAAATTCATTTTTTTAGCTTTGACCCAACTCTCCAATCTGTCAAGGTCATTTTGAATTTTGATCCTGTCTTCTGGTGTATTAGCAACCCCTCCCAATTTGATATCATCTGCAGATTTGGTTAGCATGCCCTCCACTCTTTCATCCAAGTCATTGATGAAGATGTAAAATAACACTGGGCCCAGGACTTCACTTGTCTTTCTCCTGTTGGCTTTGTGTTTCTGGCTTATGGTATCAGCAGCGATCTTCAAATGCTCCTTGACTTGCCATGGAAACATCCCTAACAGAGATGGACATTCTAGGTGCCTCCGATGCTTGGGTGAAACCCACAACATGGGTGTCTGCCCTCACTGTCAGTTGTTTACACCTCAAACCAGACGGAATAGAGTGGCTTAGCTCAAGGCCTTCTTGTGGGAGAGAGCTCTTAGTGTGACTGATATGGCCTTGAAATCAAAACCTCAGGTCTCTGCTTCAGCCTCCAAGCTTCCTAGTAGGACAGCTTCTAAATCCCCCTCTACAGCTTCCTTTCTTTTATCAGATTGACATCTCATTGTTCAGGCTTGAGTTACTCTCATAGAGATCATCCTTCTTTGACATCCATTCCAACTCGTTCTTCTACTCCTCCATCTATCTCATCGAAAGTTCCTCTTTGATCTCCAAGAGTGGTACTGTCAACTTCTGGTCAGTCGATTTTCAAGGAGTTGTCAAAGAGGTGGAGAGAGAAAAAAGAGGACAAAAGATTCTTTGTCATTAGGATCTCCTATACAGAAATCTGGGCAGCAGCCTCTACCTTCTCAAGATCTTGTTGTCCTCCAGGACTTGGGAGGTTTGGCTAGAGAGGCATTGCCTAGAGAGACCTCTCATGAAGAGCTTTCTCTGCTTGAACAAGGGCCCATCCCCTCACCAGGCTTGGCAGAATCCAGGGCCACTTCAGATGGGGAGATTATCGGATCTTTGCCCTTGAGGCAAGCCTCCCCTGTGCCCTTGAGGTGAGCCTCCCCTCCACATAGTCCCTCGGTGTGTTCTTCAGGTTCTGAGTCTCCATCTCATATGTCACTGAAACACACCCTGAAACTTGTCCTCCTCCACCACGTTGTCCTTGATGCTGTGAGAGACTGCATTCTAGATCTCCATCAAGGTTGGTATTGTCTACTAGGCCCAACATTGACACCATCAGTCTCAAAGTGATTGTCCATCTTGAAGTGATTGCTTTTACCACCGTCGGTCTTCCCAACCTCATCAGCGCTGTACTTAGGTGTATACTAGATACTCACCTTATGACTCCAAGGACTTCTCCATCTCCTCTGAGTCTACTGGTGAGCCTGATCCCAAGGTGCCAGACTTGTCTGTGCCTCAGAGGAAAGCCATCTCTCCTACAGATGACGTACAGGCTTTCCCAGACCAAATGCTGAGGATGGTGAAGTCTTTGAATCTCCCCAACTGGACATCAAAGAGAGAACACCCAGGGTCCAATTTATCAATGGCTACAGGATCAATCTCCTACTCCTGTGTCATTACCTGTACTTCTATATTTACTGCATGTGCTTAAAAAGGCATGGGATTCTCCATCCTTCATGTCTTCCACTCCAAAAAAGCTAGATTCTCTCTATAAGGTCATCAAATCAGGAGCTGAGTGATGGCATCTTAAGCCGAACTCAATTATTGTTAATGCAGCTCAGGCCAAGGCCTCGCAAAATCTCCACTCCACCCTGGCAGACAGGGAGGGCAAGAAGTTGGATGGCTTAGGAAGAAAGGTTTAGTCAAATGCCACCCTGCTGTTTTGTATTGCTAATTATAGCACCTGTATGGCTGCCTATCAGCAGTTTCCATGGGACAAGACTAAGATCTTTAAAGACGAGTTACCTGAAGACAACCAATGAGTTGCCAACATATTCCATGCTGACACCCATTGCCGCACAGTGCAGCAGATCACTCCAGTTTGCCACATCATGGACTGCTCTGGTTGAGCCTTCACTATCACTCTATCCTTCTGATGACATGCCTGTCTGTGATCTTAGGGCCTCTCTCAACAAGCCAGAGGGACTGTAGAGGACCTTCCATTTGATTCTGCAGGCTATTCAATTCCGCTACAGATAACCATCTTGAACACACCTGGAAGATGAGAACAGCAGTATGCATATCGCTACTGCTGTCGTCACTATTGACAATAGTCTGATCAGGCTTACAGCTAGATAACTGCAGTTTCTTAAAACTGGCTTCCTAAAACAGCCTTGAGGCTGAAGTAAACTCACAGTAAAACACAACAACAGTCCAGAAAGGGAATAGTCCAAAATCCAAATCGATAATCTGAGTGAAGTGTCGAAGTCTAAAGTCCAAAGCACACAGGTAGAGAATGCAAGAATCACCGCAGCTGTCACCACCAATAGTGTCAGTAGTTTCCAGCAATGTTCTGTTTTGAGGCCTCTGGTTATCTAGCCTCAGCATCCTGGCCAGTTGTCTCCTAATTTATGAGCCCTTCCCACTGCCTGAGGCCTGGGCTCTCCCTTTACCTCCTGCACTGGCTGCCATAAATACTCCCTTTTCATATTTCTGGGTTGTGGCTGCTGGGAAAGGGACCTGTCTGGGTCCTGGGGCAAGGACATGACAGTGTCCAGGACCATACCTCACCTGCCAATACCACCTCTCTCATCTCTGTATCATCAGATGCTTCTGTCATACTCTCTTTCTCTCGATAACTACTGCCTCAGCGTCAGTACCTGTCCTATGTCAGTCCCAGCAGCAGAGGCAGGACTCAAAGGCAAGCAAGTCCAGAGTCAGTCAGGGTAATCCAGAACCAGACACAGAGTTCAGGAAGGCATCCAGCAAACAGAGAGGTCAGATAAGCTCTGGCAACTCCTGGAGGGGAAGTGTAGCAGCTATATAGGTCAACCATCTAATGCATCTGTTGCCTGATTGATTGTTGCCAGTTACGTATTCTCTGGGATTGACATAGGCTCTCTCTTTGTTGTCTGTGCTCAGCAAAGCTAGATACAGGTAAGTTATCTTCTGTGTCTGAAGGGGCAGGACTCTCTGCTGGAGCTGACACCATCTCCTGTTCTGTCTGTGGCGCTGTAGCCTCTTCCTGTGCAGCAGGTCCTGGCATGCCCCCTGTTTCAGCTTCTAACATGTTCTCTGTTTCAGACTTTGAGTCAGAGTTCATGTTTTGGAAGCAGGGCATGATAATACCAATTCTTCTTCATGGTCTCTGTGCCTCACACACTAGGAGCTTTCGCACATGCGCGGTACCATTCGGAAAATTCTAGAGCTTAGTAGCTTGGCGGGAACCCCTCCCCCATGGCTCTACTGAGCATGCTCAGCCCACCGAGCAACAGTCTCCCTTCAGTTCTTTCTCGTCCGCTGTCGCATACGGAGGTTCAGAGCTCGGTTGCTGTCTTTCTAGGCCTTTTTGCAAGTCTCTTTCTAGTTTTCGACTTCGGATTTTGGATATTGGATTTTATCTTTGGATTTCGGACTCGGTTTGTCACTGACACTTGGGTGCTGGACTTGAGATGGTGGTGAAACCAGGCGGTGTGCCAGAGAGTTTTGGAGACTTCCCCATTGGCTGCATCTGGTTTACATGCCTGTCTCAAGTCCTGAACAACAAGATCGATACTCTCCTGTTGAAGGGAGCCATAAAACTAGTCCCCGTGTCAGCCCTACGGTACAGCTTCTCCTCTCAGTACTTCCTGGTATCGAAGAAAGCAGGGGTCTGAGACCCATACTGGACCTCACAGGAGTGAATTATTACATCAACCTTATTGGTTCCAAATGGTGACCCTGGCAAACATTCTCTCTCTTTTACAAAGAGGAGACTGGTTCACAACTCTCAGTCTCGAGGATGCCTATTTTCATATGTGGGTCAGGCCTCAACCAAGTTCTTGGTCTTTGTAGTAGGCAGAAGAGCATACATGTCAGGAACAGAATCCACTCACATAAGCTATAGGCAAAATCTATACTTCATTTGAAGTTGGATACACGTAATGATTTCAGTGACCAGACTGAATCAAGCAGAATGCTCAAGCAGTTAAAGCAGCATCGGCCCAAACCTACCCCACATGGTTCTCATGAGAACGAGTCTTTTATCTATTGAAGCTGCATTCTGGCTATATTCCTGAGCTCCACACCAGGCACTGTTTATCTAATGGCTAACAAGCTATTACTACAGTTCCCATTGTTCTGTTGGGGCAGACTTAGTACCTGACATTCTGCCCCTCCCGAAAAACATATGCAATGCAGAGCAATAGCGTGAGGTTAGAAAGAAGGTTTGGAAGGATTAGAAAGGTAAAAAGAATTGATTAGGTCTGGAGCAAATGCAATTAGTAGCATAGACACATTCTGCAAACTGAGGAGGAGAATCTTTCCAAGGAATCCAAAATGGCAGTGATGTCACAAAGAGGCAGATCAGGGCTGGAAGCAGAGATCGAAGGTGCTGGGTTGAACAAACTGCAATGAAAAACAGGGTTAATAAGTTTATATTCAGGAGGCAAATCTAGCATGAAAGTCACATCATTCACAATTTTCTTGTGAAAAGGTCCTATAAACTTTGGAGCAAGTTTTTTGTAGGGGCCCTGATAGTTGAGATTTTTTGTGGACAGGTACACTAAGTCCCCAGGTTTATAGTCAGTTTGGAGGGTTCTCTTTTTGTCGGCTTGTACTTTATGTGCTAGTTTGGCCTTGTTGATGGACACTTGAACATTGTCCCAAGCTTTAGGGATGTTTTTGATCCAGTTGTTCACGGTGGATAGTCAGTGGAAAGCAGTAGAGGGGAAGGCTTTGGGTGATGCCCATAGAGAACCTTGAAGGGTGACTTCCTTGTAGAAACATGGGCTGCTGAATTGTAAGCAAATTCGGCATACGGGAGTAAGGAAACCCAGTTTTGGTTAATAAAGATATTGCTCAAGGGATTGATTGGCACGTTCAGTTCGTCCGTCCATTTGAGGGTGGAACACTGTGCTCAGCTTTTGTTCAGTGCCAAGGTACTTAAGGAAACATTTCCAAAATTTAGAGGTGAAGATGGGGTCACGATCCAAGATCATGCAGGCAGGCATGCTGTGCAGTCTCCAGATGTGTGTGATGAACATCCGAGCAAGCTTTCAGCAGCGGGAACCTTTTTCAGTGGAATAAAATGACATTGCTTAGAGAATTGGTCTGTAACAACCCAGATTGTTTGGCACCCCCCACTAGAGGGTAGTGTAAGGATAAAGTCCCATGAAATAGATTCCCAAGGTCTGGAGAGAGTAGGAGGAGGGTGCAAAAGTCCAGGCGGTTTGGTGTTTCGAGCCTTGCTAGTTATATAGGTAGGACAGTTTCTATGTCTTTGCAAAGAGTAGATCAAAAATAATTTTTTCTGGTGGAATGTAGTGTTTTTAGGTATCTGAAATGTCCAGCTGACTTGATATCATGATGTCATTTGAAGATCTCAGGTCTGCAGAGAGGAGGCACATAGATCTTTTCACCCACGTGCATGATGGCCTCTTCCCAAGAAATACTGTGTGTGGAATTTTTCAGTCGGGGTCATCAGCGCAGTTAGCTTTTAAAGAGTCTTGAAGCTCTTTATCCGAAAGAGTGCTAATTGTCTTACCAGTCTTTGCCTGGCCCTGTGTGATCACTCCTGGTCCTAGCATCTCAGGGGTGAAGAGGGTGTGGGTGCAAGAAGTGGCTCCATGTTTTTTGTGTTACAGGAGCCTAGAGAAGAAGTCCGCCAAGGTGTTTGACTTGCCAGGCTTGAATATAATCTGAAAGGTGAAACACTGGAAGAACTCAGCCCAACGAACTTGCTTGGGACTAAGCTTCCTAACTGTCTGAAGTGCTTCAAGGTTGCAGTGGTCACACCAAACTTTAAAAGGCATTTTCCCTCCCTCCACCAGATGGCGCCAAGTGTTCAGCGCATAGTGAATAGCAGCAGCGCCTTTCTCCCAACAGCCCCAATGCTTTTGTGTTTGATTAAATTTCTTAGAGGTTAAAGGGCATGGTTTAAGAGCCCCCTTGTCATTGTGTTGCAGGAAGACAGCTGCCATTGTGAAGTCACTGGCATCAGTCTGGATCACAAAAGCCTTCTCTGGATCAGTGAGTTTTAAGGAGAGGTTCAGTGGTAAACTGGGACTTGAGTTTGTCAAAAGCCTGCTGGCATTCCTTAGTGCAGACTATGCACGTGGCTTCTTGCTTATGCCTGTTGGACCATTTGGGGTTTTGGGACTTCAGCAAGTTAGTTAAGGGCAGGGCAACTTCAGCAAAATTATTAATAAAGTTCTTGTAAAAATTAGCAATCCCTAGGAACTGCTAGAGCTGTTTCTTTGTGTTTTGAACTAGTCAAGCAAGTACGATTTGTACTTTTGTAGGGTCCATTTGTAGTCCATTGTTAGTAACTCTGTACTCCACATAGTCGAAGATCTGAGTGTGGAACTCATACTTCAACAATTTCACATAAAGCTGATTATCTATGAGCCTGTGGAGCATTTTGCAAACCAAGTCTCTGTGCTCCGAGAGAGTTTTGGAGTAAATCAAGATGCCATCTAAGTACACTACTGCTCCTTTGTACAAAAATTCATGTAACACAGAGTTCAAGAGCATCTGGAGAATGGAGGATCTTGCTCGTAATCTAAATGGAAGGACTGTCCATTGATAGTTTCCAAGAGGGATAGAAAAGCCAAGTCAGCCATTCACTCTCAAGCTGCATTCTTATGCGGTGAAAAGCTTCCACTAAGTCAAGGTTGGTAAAATAGTTCCCTTGCACCTGCTGTCCCATAATATTTTTTGTCAGGGACATGGGGTACGCATTTGAAATGCAGATCCGATTCAAACGAGATTAATTAACCACTAATCCCCCACCTCCATTGCCCTTCTGGTGGAAGAAAATAGGCGAGGCTATTGGCAAAGTGGATGGTTTTATAATACCTCACTGCAAGTTTTTATCAATAAATTCACATAGGGTATAGCTTGGGCTTGGGCAGTTTTGCTCCCTCTGTTAACTTTAACTCACAGTCGTACTCTCGGTGAGGTGACAAGTTGTTTGCTTCCTGGACTTCAAAGGCCTTTTTGAAATCCTACTATGGGAGGGGGGCTTTGTCTTGCAGCTCCTTCTTGGTTAACCCTACAAGCATCCCATTTGCTGCTTCCTGCTTGGCAGGTTTCCACAGGGTCCTAGTGCTGCTATGGGCTTCCCTAGGCTTCACTGACCCAGTGTGCCAGTCTGTGGAGGGGTTTTGCCTTTTCAACCAATCATACCCAAGCACTACATGAAAACCTATTTGCTTGGATACCAAGAATTGTAATTGTCCATGTATATCTCCAATACGCACTTTTACTGGCTGAGTACGGCTGCATATCGCCCCCCCTTCATGGGCACTCCACCCATTTGGGTTAACTTTATTGCCTTTTTTAAAAGGCAATAAAGTTTTTGAGTGACTCACAGGTGTAATAAATTTTTATAGCACTGAGTCAATTAACTCCTTGTAACACTGGTTAATTCCATCTGCTCCCTGCAATTCTACAGTCAAATATACATGATGGGGCTTTGTATTACTCACATTGGGAGGATGACTGTGGTCCCGTTCATCACCAGAGGACTCCGAAGTGGGTGGAGGGCTCTGCTTCATTTCACAGGTCTGGACAAAACTTTCCCCTCCTGATTGTTGGGCCTGAGTTTCGGTTGCCTCACTCTTGCAATGAGGGGTCCTTTTTTTGTGGCACAGTTTGCTTCTTGTCCTCTTTTCTCTTGACTCTTTTCTGGTAGACAGAAGCAATGTACCCTTTCTTGCCACATTTGAAACAGGTTGCCTCCCTCATTAGGCACCTCCTTTTCTCACTACTTGGTCCCACTGGTTTCTTACCATTGGAGGTTCTCTTGTTGAGAGCGCCTGCTTGGAGCTTCCTAAATAGCTGCACACTTTCTAGGAGGCTTTCAGCTTCAACTTTGTCTGCAGCAAAAAGAAAAATAAGGAAATGATAGGGTTGGTGCGCAGGGAAGATGACCAATTACTAACAGAGGGAAAAGAGAAGGCAGAACTACTCAATAGGCAGACAAGTAGTACAAGAATACCTAGCTAAACTAGATGAATTCAAGTCTCCAGGGCCAGATGAATTACATCCAAGGGTATTAAAAGAACTGGCAGAAGTCATTTCTGAACCACTCGCAATAATCTTTGAGAACTCTTGGAGAACAGGAGAAGTCCCAGCAGACTGGAGGAGGGCAAATGTCCCCATCTTCAAGAAGGGGAAAAAGAGGACCCAAATAATTATTGCCCGGTCAGCCTGACCTCAATACCAGGAAAGATCCTAGAGCAGATCATTAAACAGTCAGTCTGTAATTACTTAGAAAGCAATGCTGTGGATTTCTGAGAAGAAAGGATTTCTCAGAAATAAGTCATACCAGACTAATCTTATCTCTTTTAACAATTGCATTACAAGCTTGATAGAAGAAGGGAATGCCGTGGACGTAGCATATCTTGACTTCAGTAAGGCCTTTGACAAAGTTCCTCATGACATTCTTGCTAAGAAGCTTATAAATGTGGGCTGGACAGGGCTCTTGTTAGTTGGATTTGTAATTGGTTGATGGACCAAACCCAAAGAGTGCTCACCAATGGGTCCTCTTCATCCTGGAGAGAAGCGACTAGTGGGATGCCACAGGTTCCATCCTGGGCCCAGTGCTATTCAACATCTTCATCAATGACTTGGATGAAGGAGTAGAGGGCATACTGATCAAATTTGCAGATGACACCAAATTGTGAAGGGTTGCTAATACACCAAGGGATGGGATCAAAATTCAAAATGACCTTGACAGATTAGAGAGCTGAGCCAAAGCTAACAAAATGAATTTCAACAGAGAGAAATGTAAGGTACTGCACTTAGGCAGGAAAAACAGAATGCACAAATATAAGATGGGGGATATGTGACTGGATAATAGTACTTGTGAAAGGAATCTAGGAGTCTTGGTAGATCGTAGGCTGAACATGATTCAGCAGTGTGATGCTGCAATCAAGAAAGCAAAGCGATTCTTGGTTGCATCAATAGGAGTATGGTGTCTAGATCAAGGGAGGTAATGGTACCACTCTATTCTGCATTGGTTAGACCTCGTTTGGAATACTGTGTCCAGTTTTGGGCACCTTAATTCAAGAAGGATATCGACAAGCTGGAACATGTCCAGAGGAAGGTGACCAAAATGGTGAAGAGTCTAGAAGCCATGCACTATGGGGAGTTGCTTAGGGACCTGGGTATGTTTAGTCTGCAGAAGAGAAGGTTGAGAGGGGACATGATAGCCATGTTTAAGTATTTGAAGGGATGTCATGTGGAGAAGGGAGTGGGCTTGGTTTCCACTGCTGCAGAGACTAGGACAAGAAGGAATGTATTCAAGCTACAGGAAAGGAAATTCCACCTGAACCTCAGGAGGAACTTCCTCATGGTCAGAGCTGTCCAGCATTGGAATATGCTGCCTCGAAGTGTGGTGGAGTCTCTTTCTTTGGAGGTTTTTAAGCAGAGGCTGGATGGCCATCTGTTGGGAATGCTTTGATGTGTGTTCCAGCATAGCAGGGGTTTGGACTGGATGGCCCCTGTGATGTCTTCCAACTCTATGATTCTGTAATTCTAAGCTAAACACATCCAGCCATAGAGATAGGCCAGTTGGCCCTGTGCGTAACAACTATCGAGGATATTCAGATTCAATCCTTCCTTGAAAAAATTCTTCCTGTGTAGGTTCCTTCCATTCAAGGACCTTAGCTGTCTGCCTTCTGAATTCCCAGGTGTACTCAGCCACCATTCTCCTTTCCTGACATAGTTTTTTCAGGAGGTGACAGGCCTGTTTGTGCAAGAATGGATCCTCAAATCATTCTTGAGGGCTTGTCATGAACATGTTTAAGTCAGCGGTTTCAGTGTCTCTAGTGTCAAAAAGAGAAGCCACCCATTCTGCTACCTCTCCTTGGAGGTGCTGGCTAATGTAGCTTACTCTCACTGTGTTATCCACAAATCTGTTCCCGTAGTCAGCCATGAAATTGGAGGCCACATTCAGGAAGTAGGTGACGGTCTTCCTTTCTCCACTGTAGGTTGCCTTCAGCTCCCTGAAAGATTGTCAGGCAGGTAGAAGGGCAGGTACTCCATCTTGTGACCCTCCTCCAGCTCCAGCTGCACTAGCTTCTCCTTGTTGAAGGGGCTGTCATAGCGAGGAGCGATGTTCCTCCTGCTTGCCAGGGAGGCATGTAGCAATTCCATCTCTTTGCAGACCCTTTCCACTTAATCTTCTTCGGCTAATAGTTGCTCCCATAGTGTGGCCGTGGTTACATTCCAGTCCCATCTGGTGGCCCTGTGTGTCTGATATCTCCCAGTGTCCTTCCTTTCTCTCTAGGTCGAGGTTCTGCCCTTGTCTGCTGGAGTTGCTGGAAATTGAGTGGCACCAATCTTGGGTCACACTGTTGGAGTGAGAATCGAGCTAGTGGCTGTTTGGTCTGGGAACGTAGCTGATCCTGCTTCTTCTTCTGCGATGTAATCATCAACTTCTTTGCTTTGACCGTCTCGAGACATCTCAAGGTGGTTCTAGCGAATTAGTTGTAAAGTGTACTCCGTCTGGTCGCTCTATCAGGAATGGAATCCACTTACATAAGATATAGGCAAAATCTATATTTGAAGTTGGATACATGTAGTGACTTTAGTGACCAGACTGAAGCAAGCAGAATGTGCAAGCAGTTAAAGCAGTATCAGCCCAAACCTCCCCCACATGGTTCTCCTAAGAGCACGTCCTTATCTATTGAAGCTGCATTCTGGCTATATTCCTGAGCTCTGCATCAAGCGTAGTTTATCTAACGGCTAATGAGCTATCACTACAGTTCCCATTGTTATGGCTGGGCAGACTGAGTACCCAACAGTACGGGTTTTGAGTTTTGCCCTTCAGACTGAACAGAGCTCCAAGGGTATAATGAAAATGCATGGCAGTAGAAGCAGTGGCACTTTGGCAGCATGGCACTGTCCTCTCCATACGCAGATGACTGGTTGATAGTCTCTCAGTCTCGAGATTGTCTGCTTCGAGACATCGACACAACGATCAACCTCCTGAACATATTCGGGCTAATAATCAACTACCAAAAATCCCACCTAGTCCCTTGTCAGAAGATCAGATTCATAGGGGCTATTCTCAACTCTCTCAGTCAGTTCACCTTGCTTTCTCCAGAGTGCTGGCAGTGACTTCTTGCTCTGACCTTGAAGGTCCAGTGGGTAGGGTGTGTCAGAGTAAGAACTCTTCAGATTCTCCTTGGTCTCATGGTGTCTACCACAGTAGTAATGCCCTTCATCAAACTCCGAATGAGGCCTCTATAAACCTGGGTCCTAAGGAACTTAGGCCCCTGCTGATATCATCAGTCTCGATGATTCTCGATACCTCACCCGGTAGCTCAGTCCCTAGTCTGGTGGCAGTCCTGTCAGAATGTTCTGGCAGATATGCTGTTTCTGCTTCCATCTCCATCATCCTTGATAATGAAGGAGGCTTCCATGTATGTTTTGGGAGCCTAAATCAGTGGTCTTGTGGGAAGGGCTCAGTGGTCAACCACAAACAAGGTTCTGTACATCAACGCCCTGGAATTCCTGGCAGCGATAAAAAGCCTTTAAGGATCGGCCCTGAGGCAGGATATTGCAAGTGAAGACAGACAACACCATTGTCATATACTACCTCAACAAGCAAGGGGGCACTCAGTTCTCCACCTTTCTTCATTTGACTCTCCAATTTTGGGACTGTTGCATACTGAGAAAGATCTTGGCCATAGTGGTTCACCTTCCGGGCGACCAGAACACCTTGGCAGACAAGCTGAGTCACATTCCTTTAGCGTGTCACAAATGGAAAGTACACACAGGTGTCCTAAGCAAAACCTTCTCAATGTGGCAAAGTCCATCGATAGACCTCTTTTTTATTTATTTTTCTAAATTTGATTTAATGGATCCCAAAGTGGGAACCATTGCAGCTCACAGTATGAGTTTAAACCAAATACAACTAATTTTTTTATGTATATACATACACATATGGCTACTTCATATTTATCAAGGTGGAAATCATGTGGGCCTGCAGATGAAGTGAGACAGCAACTAACCATGCTGGCTAGTGCTGGAGGGAATTTCAGTGCAGCATTTAGGGGGCACATTATTCTCCTCACAATATATGTAGGCAAGCTTTCCATGTTTCTATGGCTTAATTGATTCTCCCAATGCTCACTGCATATATATCGGTGCCACTTCTGCCCTTCCAGTTTTTCACGTGCGCACACGCACACACACCCTTTGATTACGATACAGTTTGCTCCAACTGCTTCCTGACTTTGAACTGTAGTCTACATATGCTTTGTACTGGAAAAAAATTCTATTGTGTGGAGAAAATTGGCTAACAACTGCAGTAGAGGAGGAAAGGTCACTTTCCTTGAAGCTTCTTCAAAGATGGATGATTGAGTCATGCTTCTTCTGCCTTTCATTTTCTGTAGGATTTTGCGCTGTGACTGTAGCTGTATTTTCTAAACTCAAAAATAGCAGAAAATCTAGTTTAGGATGTGCAGACTTCAGACCTCCACAGTACTGATTTCAATAAATGAATGAATAACAGCTTTTGCCACTCCTGAAGGCACCTGGGAGCAGTAGTTTTGGGATTTATGAAGTTAGATCTTGCAAGCCAGATGTCGGTGACGGGGCGGGGCCGGGCAGGCTAGGGTGGTCTCGAGCCAGGGCTCGCCCCAGGAGCTTCAGTCAGCAGTCCAACAATAAACAAAGGCGATCCTTACAGCGAATAAACGTAGAAACAAAAGAGAGGGTTTCTTCACCCGGATAACGTACAGTCAGCTGGCTGGTAGGGCTTCTGGACAGGAGCACGGCGGGCACGGGTCATGGCACGGGTGGACGACATGGGGATTCCCGATGGTTGTTGCCCCGTGCTGAACTTGGCTTCCTTCTGGCCTTAAGTAGGCCCCTGGACCGGCGCCGGCCAATCCAGGAGCTCCCGCGCAGCTGAGAGCCCTCAGCCGGCCTCACAGCTAAGAGCGATTGGCCAGCTGAGAGCTCTCAGCCTGCAGCCGACGCTCCTGCAGCCAGCGGGAGCATCGGGCGGCCTCCCTGGCTTGCCGTTACTGTAGCAGCGTGGGGGGGAGGCCGATGGCCTCCTCAGGATTGGGCCCCCGGGCGGGCGGTGCCTCAGAGTGGTGCCTGGGCCCCGCCCTTCCCGGGAGGACGCCCGAACGGCCTCCCCGGCGATGGCGACCTCGTTACCGGCCTCAGCGACGACCGGGCAGACGTCCTCAGCGGCGGGACACTCCACGGCTTCCTCCTTGGTGGCGGGAGCTTTGGCGGCGTCCGGGTGGCCGTCCTCCGCAGCGGGAAGCTCCGCGGCCTCTTCCTCGGCGGCGGGAGCTACGGCGGTGTCCGGGCGGCCATCCTCCGCAGCAGGAAGCTCCGCGGCCTCCTCCGCGGCGGCGGGGGCCTCGTCGGCGTCCGGGCGGCCGTTCCCGGCGCCGGAGGCCTCCGCCATGACTCGCGAGGAGACCGGGGCGTCCTCCACCTTGGGAGCTGCTTCCGCGGCGGCCTCCGTGGCTCTGGAGGGGCTGGCAGGGCCGGAGCCCCTGACACCAGAAACCTCTGAAGATGCCAAAATCAAATTGGAAAATTACCATCTCATCACTGCCAGTTTTGATTAGCTGATATTTTAATTTTATTTATTTTTTATTTTGTTTATTTTTTTATTTATTATTGTTATTGCTATTTTGGCTGGTTTCAGACCTGGTGCAGTTTGTGGGCAGTGCCAAGGACAAAAATTTGGTTTCTAACACTATGAAAGTTGCCTACCCCTATCTAGGTACTGTCTACCCTGTCTTGAAGAGCTTTATGTAAGAGATACAGAATAAGATCCATGGCCACTCACAATACAAGTTTAAACAAAGTGTGACTTCTTCCCCGTTATATATAAATGGCTACTTCATATATATCAAAGTTGAAATTGTGTGGCCCTGCAGATGATGTCAGACTGCAACTGACTGCTAGCTGGGGCTGTTGGGAATTTCGATTCAACATTTAGATGGGCACATTGTCATTACCCATAATATACCTAGACAGACACTTTTTGATATCTAGGGCACAGTTCTTTCTTTCTTCTGATTAAAGCTGTGTGCTCTCATGTTACTGTTATAAGTGGATATACAGAGAAGAGTGGGGAACCATTATAACTGCATATACAAGGCAGTTGCCATATAACATCATCCTGACCCCTTTGGCCAGACAGACATGGCTCAAGAATGACTCCATGGCTTTTGGACACTGATGATAATTTCTCTGTGGGCTGTCAAGTGTAGTGAAAAGAGCATTGAGAAATCCTTTGTGGATATGTCACTGTCCATATTTTGAAATATATTGTGAGCAGCTACTGCCTCGTGCCACTTTGTTTATAAGGCACTACTCTCCAACAGTTTGAAAGAGCCCTTCTTTGGTGGATCTGTCTGTTCTTATGGAATTGGCATTAATTTTATATTAATTTTCTTAGCAGAATAAAATCAAGGTGGAAAAACATGTTTCCTCCCCCTTGTTGTGGAGATAGTAAAATTAATATTGTTCTTTGAAAGGGAAATGCTTTCAGAAGAAAACTTCAAACACAAAAGGGATTTTCTATTTTTGCATAATATATCTTAAATTTTCTAAATCTTTCTGGGCCACCAAAGGAATACATATATATTTTCCTGTTTTTATAAAGAAATACCTTAATAACAGTATGTAACAGTTGCTAGGATAATAAATGCTCACATCCTTTTGAAAAGATGGAATTTTGCTAATAAGCCAATACAAAAACTGCTGGGAAAACAATTTATAAAAGACATTTTTGTTTATAATATTCTTTACTTGAACTATGGCAATTTGGTTGTAATATTTTAATAAAAGCCTTAAGTATAGTAGCTGTTTCTTCTGGTCCTGTAGATAAAGGACATAATAAATTCAACAAAATATGTGGTAAGTGCTGTTTCAGATATTTTAGTACTATTTGGATATTCTTTTGTGGATGTGATAGTATCATTAATTTCAGGAATATACGTTTTTCCATTAATATATATTCGGTTTTTCAGCTCCTCTCAAAGGAATACCGAAGCAAGCTCCATTCAGGAATCCCACCGCTCCAAGTGTATTCAGCCCTGCTGGAAATAGAACTCCAGTTCCTCCCTCAAGAACCCCTCTGCGCAAGGAGAGAGGAGTAAAGGTATATACACTTCTTAAAAAGCATGTTTTACTCCTTCATTGTCCCCCAAGATGAGAATTTAACTGTCTCCACAGGTCTGTGTGTATATGTGCATGTATTAAGCTCTGTATATTTGGGCAAATTATTCACGTGTATTACTTCGCTCCCTGTTCTTTGGCACTGATTGTAAATGGAAGCTTTGAAGCACCACTTGATTGAACCACTTCTTCAATGACAAGAGACTGGTTATGTGTCCCTATTGTTATTATACTTTATTAACAAAATAAATTCAGTAGAACAACGTTCCCCAGTCTGAAGCCTTCCCAATGTCTTAGATTGGAACTCTCAGCAGTTGGGAACGCTGCTGTACATCTTTTTTTCTCAAAAGCAGGGGTGAGCAACTGTGGAAAATAAGGGGGACTGCATTAACCCCCAAAAGACCTTGGAGGGCTACACCTGCTACACCCTCCACCAAATGCCTCTAAGAGGTATGATGAAACAGGTGTGGTTTCCCACCCCTGACTCTTTAGATTGAGGGTCCGCTCCATGTATCAGCTAATCAGGATTTTGTCTGGGGTCCCATTATCACCTTCTTTCTAGACATCCAACTTGTGATGATAGTGCAATCCAGACAGGCAGAGTTAACATCAACACTCCACAAGTATTAGAATCTCAAGATATTTATATGGGAGAATGAGCAGGCTCTTTGGTAATCTTTTTAAGCTATTTGTTATAAACAGTCATAGATATACAAGTGTGTATAAATTCCCCTTAGGAAGAAAGACAAACATTTCAATATCTGGGTGCTTGCTTTCATCACATGGTATGTAAGGCATCATACATTTATTACATTATATTATATGGCAAGTAAGATGTTACACACTCATAAGAACTGAACTGTTAATTCTGTTCATCTCTTTAACAGGCTTTTTAATACTGATCATATAGAAGAATATTAATTTTCTCAAACCAACTAGCTTATCAAGAATACCCTGACCTTCTGTTGAGGGACTATACATCTCTAAACAGGCATCTGTGAACACATAGGCATCCAAGGGTTAATCTCCTTGGGTATCGTTATTTATCTAGCAGCATCTGTTATACTGCTATAAATATCTATGACAGGCGTCCATTACAGTCATAATGGGACATAAATCTGTTTTACCATAGTCTACATATTTCTCATACCAGTAGTATCGTTCAGCATATCTGAGTAGTTCATCATTTACCAGGAACACCATGGCTTGAAGGTTATGTTATAGCTCTCTCTTCACCTGGGGAAAACAGACAAAGTAGTCTTAATTGCTAGCTTTCACTTCACACCTTTTTATTCTCTCTGGAGCTTCCACCCAGTTATCAGCTTTCCTTTCAAAACAAAGGTGCTGACTCTGCCTCATTTAAGATATCCAGTCAGATAGATACGATGGTAGGCAAAGCCAAGTTGAAAAATCAGAGGTCAATGAGAAATGGAAAAGGAAAGTGAAAATGTTGCTCTACAGAAGGGTCCTAAAGGCACAGCTCACGCGGCTGAAGATGAACCAACAGCTTGGAAGTGTCTGGGGGTTCTTTGGATTTCTTCCCCATCTTGGATTTAGATATGATGTCACTCTCAGTACAGTTGGAGTGTTTGGCTGCCTGCCATCCTGATTGCATCAGCCATTACACCTGGTCTATTTTTGTATAACTTCAAATCATTTCTGACTTATGGTGACCTAAGGCAAACATTTCATGTAATTTTCTTGGCAAGATTGATTCAAACTGAAGTTGCTTTTGACTTCCTTTGAGGCTAAGAGTGTGATTTGCTTATAGCCACCCAGTAAGATAATGTGGCTGAACAAAGATTCCAACCCTAGTCTTCAGAGTCATATTCCAGGGATCAAATCAGTACATCATCCTAGTTCAGTTGCTAGGAGGTTGTTATCAGTCACATCTGCTCACATCTTAATGTTGATAGAAGTGCAGGCATTCTCAACTTTTACATTGTTTACATTTGAGTAGGTGTTCTGGTCAGTTAGGGTGTTGCTAGGCTCTCAGTACATACTAACATTCTAATACATCTAGCTTTCTGCATTCTTTCACTCTGTATGCTATACTCTACAGATTACACTCTTCATATCACAGGTATACTCCTAGGTCTCAAAGTGAGCAACCAAATAACACAACCTGTAACAAGGGGAACATTTTCACCATGTTTCAGATTTCAAAAAAGGCCTATTCTCTGCCTAAATTTGCCTACGGGTGTCTGCAAAATATAGTGGAAATGTACTCCATGCCCCCTTGTGGACATTTTGGAGCATTTCAGGGCAAAAAACTTGCTGTTAGAAAATTATTTTTGACCTCAGGGACTCCTCCTCACCCCCTAAAATACCACCCAATTGATTGGCATTCTGAAGTGAAAAATCAAGATTGACCTCTAGGGGATTCTACAGGCCATAAAAATGGCTCTGAGGGCTAAGGAAGAGTTAAGAGAATATGAAGTTTGATTGCCCTGATGAATCAGTTCTTTCTCTGTTGACATCATATAAATACAATGCTTATAGAGTAACACCCTGTGTGCCTTTTGAGTTTGGGCCATGTGCCCTTTAATTTTTACTCAAATGGTCCCAATTGTTTTTCATACTTGTTAAGTCATGGATCTCTTAACAGATATACACATCCTTGGTATAAAATACTTTTCCTCCCTCTTTCTCATTTAGTCAATTTCTTTGGAATAGGTTATACTTTTCCATTACTGTGTATATTCCAATCATGGGACTCATCCCACCAGGTTTCAGTAATGCCAGTATTTGCCATCTGATGTTTAAGAGCACAAGTTTATGTTGTTTATTTCCCATGTTGTTTGTGGTCTCTGTGATTCACACAAATGGGATATCTGCATCCTGCGCAGTAGTCCCTTTGAAACCTTTAGAGCTCTAGGCCTAGTATTTTGGTGGGAACCCCATCTACTCTTCTGAGGCTATATAAGGCCCCTTCCCACCATCATCCCCAGTTCCTTTTCTTCTGCTGCATGAGCTGTGCCTTTAGGACCCTTCTGTTGAGCAACATTTTCACTTTCCTTTTCCGTTTCTCATTGACCTCTGATTCTTCAACTTGGCTTTGCCTACCATTTTATGGCACTGACTGCCTTCTTTAAATGCTGTCGTTCTTGCAGTGCCGAAATCCCTGACCATGATGGGCACTCGAAGTGTTTAACTTGCTTAGGGGCGACTCATTACGTCTTCACCTGCAAGCACTGCCAGGCCTTTACACCCCAGACCTGGCACAACAGAGAGGCCAGACTTTGGTCAGTCTTCTGGGAGAAAGCCCTCCCTCCTTTGAGCCCGTGTCTCCTGAGTGCTTGTTGGATTCAGTTTCTAGGCCCTTGGCTGGACAAGCCTCTGTTATGGAGACAACATCAAAGTGGACATCTCACTGACCATCTTCAAAGGAAGTCAGTTGCAAGTGACCCCCCTCAACACCTGCCCCAAGCAGGGATCGACCACCTTCCACGCAAAGACAAACGGCTGCTTCAACTCCTTTGTTGACATTGGCCTTGAGAGCCTGTATGCTGCAACCGGTATTGATACACCTGACCACTTCCTCAAAAAGGAGCTAAATCCAAGAGGGGGAAGAAATCCAAAGAACCCCCAGTCACTTCCAAGCTGTTGGTTCATCTTCAACCGCTGTCCATAGCGATAGTCTTGCAAGCTTCTTCTACCTCCTCCTCATCACCACAGGCCCCAACAGCAGCTGCATCTTCGGGCTTCTTCCCTATTGCCGGGCCCTCCCTGGTCTCCATCGCCATCTGCATCGATGGGAGTTTCCAATGGTGAGATTCTTGGGGACATACCCACTGGGCAACCGTCCCTGTGACAGACTGAGCAGCACCCTGATTCTAACTCAGAACACCCCATGAAGAACATGGCTATCAAGTCCCCTCTTAACCTTCTCTTTTGCAGGCTAAACATACCCAGCTCCCTAAGATGCTCCTCATACAGCATGGCTTCCAGACCCTCTGCCATTTTGGTTGCCATCCTCTGGACACACTTCAGTTTGTCAATATCTTTCTTGAAATGAGGTGCCCAGAACTGGATACAGTATTCCAGATTCTTCTTTGTGATCTCTGTGCCTCATACATTAGGAGCTTTCGCGCCTGTGCGGTAGCGTTCGGAAGATTCTAGAGCTCGTTAGCTTTGGCAGGAACCCCTCCCCCACGCTGGTACTGCGCATGCTCCTCCCGCCGATTAACAGTCTCTCCTCAGTTCTTTCCTGTCCGCCTCAGCGTACAGAAGGTTCTGCTTGTTGGCTTGCTTTTTTCATTGTGCTTGTTGGATTTCTTGGTGTTTTTTGACTTCGGATTTGGATTTTGACTACCCCTCTCGGATTTTGGACTTGGCTTTGTATTCTTTCGATCGGTTTTGACCCTTTTCTGGCTGTTGACGACGATTTCGGATCTCGGACTGCGTTTGGCGTTCTCGGACTTTCTCCTTTTTGCCTTGCCCCCGGTTTATGTCGGCTCTTTTCAAACGGTGCGCCTCCTGTGGAAGGAAGGTCGCCCTCTCCGACCGACATTCTAAGTGCCTGATCTGTTTGGGTGAGGGGCACAACGTTCAGGCCTGCCCTATTTGCAGAGAGTTCACATACCAGACTCTCCATAACAGGGCGGCAAGGCTTAAATCCCACTGTTGGGAGGAATCTCTGCGCGTACAGAGACCCGAGACGATGGCCGAGAAACGCCCGTCCTCCTCTTCTTCCTCGGCAGCAGCAGTGGCTGCCGTGCCCTCGACCTCATCAGTATCGGTACCGATAATGAAGTTACCGAGGATACCGAAGATCTCGGCAACTCGGGCACGTGAGGACCCTGCGGGCTCACAGGCCTCCTCCTCCAGGCCGCTTACCCCAGCCCAGAAGAAGTGCCCCACCAGCGAGGGCGCGGGGGAGAAGAAAAAGAAGAAGAGGAAGGAGAAGCGGCGCTCTCCACTGACTGTGGTCCGACCCCTGACTCCACCACCCACCCAGCCCGCCGAGGAACCTCAACCGATGGAGCCCCCTGAGGAAGAGGAGCCTCCGGAGGAAGAGG
>CAOKZL010004198.1:0-42827 GCA_948472985.1 Iguana delicatissima
AATGGCAGATAAACTGGGATAATTCAAGGAAGAATGCAAAGTAGACACGCAGAAAGTTGGAGATTAGTAAACGAATACACAGAAACAGAATTTAAGGATTCAAGAAAGTAGAATGAGGGAAGGAGATTCTCAGAACTAAAGCATAATGGTTTTACAGAAGAGTAGAAAAATAAGAAAAGGAGGACAGAAGGTTAAGAAAGAACAATATAATGAGATAGGGAAGATATAGGATACAAATAAAGGCACAAAAACACAAGTGTGTGTGTGTGTGTGTGTATATATATATATATATAAACACAATAATGAATATAAGAGCAGATGTATACATAAAAAAAAGAGGGAAAACCCCTGAAGGGGGAAAGAAAGAAGAGAAATTTTTTAAAAAAATAACGAGGGAAATGAGATTAGGTGGTGTTAAGGAAGTAAAGAACTAAGGGAATTATGCTTAGTATATGAAATCATTATAGACAGCATTGGAATGTAAGAGTGAGAAGATGTTTGGAAAGAATGAAGATGAAGATGAATGTATGTAGGAATGTATGAGAGATAATGTAAATAACTGTAACGAAGATAGAAGAAGATATGGAGGAAGAGAAGGTAGTAATTGGCGCAATGGATATGTAATGGAATGTAGTAGATGGGTGGGAGGGTAATTGGATAGAGGGGTGTTTTACAATAGTCATGAGATAGGATGTGTTGATCTGCTGGAGTTTTTTATTTTTAAAATTAATATAAATTTGAATAAAGATTAAAATTTAAAAAAAAAGAAACATATGACACTAAAAACTGATCAGTCCAAAAGAACACGTTTATCACTTGCCTGACAGTTGATAGTCTTTAAAGAAGCTTCAAAATGTGATTCAAACATAGAACGTATTGAAATAGAACTTATCAGAAAATTGAATTGTGTTTGTTAAGGGAATCGACTGAGCAGAAGTTCCATCCTCAACTTTCCTTTCCTACTCTAGAAAAATGTAGATGGCTCATGGTTAACTAGTTGCTGCTGCTGCTACTGCTGTGTGTATGTATTTAAATATTAAACTGAATTGTCACAAATGTGCATTTTATGGCCATTTTCCTTACTGTTCACAGCGTTGTTTCCATCCCCTCTTCAGAACCACCAATAGAGGATACTTATCCATCTGATCATGAGGGTTGTTATATCTTACCTTTCTGTGCTGTGAAATATGCTGCATTGCTTCCTTTACAAGTAAGGATTAATAACTCAAGAACAATCCTTGATCTATGATTCTGGCTTATAAAGGGAACCAGGGTCTCTAGTCTGAACGATATGCTAAGCTGTCCATTTTTCATTCAGCAGCAGCTCTAGCAGGGAGATGCAACGTGAGACCAAGTGGTCAGCGTGTTCATGACACACTGGTTCATGATGTTTACAAGAGGTTCCTTGGACTGAGACTTTTCTTGTCCAGTGCCTCTCTCTACTGTCCCCATGTCCTAGCCTGCAATTTCTTCTCGTTTCCTTAATCTTTCTCATCTTGACACTCTAGATGATATACAAAATGTGTTAACCCCCCCACACACACATACATACATACATACAAAAACATCATGACTACAATAAAGCGAATATAACTGTTTACAGGGAGATTAATTTGGAGAATGTTTTATATATTTCATATTTATTTTGCATTTCAATTAATTTCGTACTTTTATGAAGAAAGATATTTTGTACATGCAATAGTCAAAAATTACTGTGGTTAGGAATTTACAATATATTTATATAATAGCTAACATCATTTTTGGTTTTTGCATGCAAGCATAAGGCCAAAATCAAAAATTTGGCAATTTTGGAGGTTTTGTATTTGTTAAAATCACTTATGATCTTATATATGCTTTCTGTTATTTCCAAAGGTGAACATCCTGTCATCCAATTCAGAAACAAGGAAGAAACTTTTCCCTTGAATCAGTATAATGATTGCATTCTAGAATAAAATGGTAGTATCTGCTGTGTTAAAGCATTTATAGGAGCAGACTTTATCCTCCTTAGAGGTACCTTGGATGCACCCTGACAAATTTGCCAGGAGAGAGACATTTAGCCTTGTCCACGTGAAAGTCAGTCTCATTTTAGTAGAGGGTGGACCAACCAGACATGTTTTACATGTAATAAGTGGACATAACAATGGAATATAGGCTGGGAAGTGGAATGTGTGCTGGGTTTGATTTCTGTTCCTCCTGACCTTTCCTAAGTATATCTCCTCACAAACAGTAGTGTTCAGCCAAACTTCAGTATAATTCTCAATTTCTTTCCTCTTCCCATCTTCTTGTCCCTCCCCACTTCTTCATTAGGTCAGAGGTAGGGGTTCTGCAGCCCCCTAGAGATATTTGGATTGCTCATCCCAACCACAAGACCTAACATGGCCAATGGTGAGGAATGCTGGAATGCTTAGTCCAACAAAATCTGGATGGCTGCATGATTCCCATCCCCTCTTAGAGGTGATCTGATGCAGAGAAGTAGTGGACTCCTGCCTTTTTAGTGCAAGGAAAATTGGTTTGTAAAATGGGGAACAGGATATTGGACCCAGGTGAAATGCTGTTGTCTACCAAAACATTTTCTAAACAACTGTTTAAAAAAGACCTCTGTCTTTTGAATTTGATTGTCATCACATTCTTTCTCCCCTTTGCAAAGTCTTTAAAAAGAAACCCCAGCCAAAAAAAAGAAGAAGGAGTGATGGTGTCATTATGTTGTACCATGTTACATCTGGGCACAACACAGTTGTAGGGTAGAACAACTGAAGACAAATGCAACAGACCACAGCAGTCTTATTATTAACATCAAGAGATGTGAGGGGAGTTTGTAGGGAGGGCGACATCTGTCCAGCTCTGGTTATTGCTTATTTGCTTGCTCTCTTGGGATTCCCTAGGTGACCATAGAAGTGGTTGATGAAACAGATTCTGAATCAGAGAAAGATCTTCAAAAGGAAAGCAGCAAGCCCAGCTGGCCTGTTGCATCACCAGACTGGAGGACCTGGTGGCAGAGATCAGCACCCACAATCACCCGCATGAGTAGCGGTGACCAAGATTACAAGTATGACAGCACAACTGAAGACAGCAACTTCCTAAACCCCCTTAGTGGTGCATGGGATAGGCACGCCCCTAGTCACCGGACATTTGAGTCAAAGGAACAGCCCGAATATGGTAACTGAACGTTCAAATTCTCTTGCAGGCTCCTTTGGGTTGCAGTGAGGGTTCTACAGATTTAAGAATGAGTGGATACTATTGACATTGAATTGCAGAATATGGGGTAGAAACCAAACCAAAGAAGAGCGGTGGCCAAAATCCTCCATCAGGGGATGTATTTTAGACCCATAGCTATGGTATGTCTCCTGGCTCAATCCCCCCTCCAAATCCACCCTTCTCTGTTACAGCCTCTCACCTCAGACAGCCATTTCCGTGCCAGGGAAAAGTGAGGAGAGCAGCAGAAACACATCCAAATATTTTCCCTTAGCTGAACATAGACCAAAGGCTTCCTCAGAAACCTCATGGGGGAACCTCAGGAAGTCCCTGAGGATGATGTTTGGGGGATTTTGGCCATTGCAGAGTTGGAACAGAATTCCAGCTTCATGACAACCAAAAAAGTTGAAGATAATGGTATAAGTTGGATTTACACCCTCATAACTCACTAATAAGATGCCAGCTTGCATTTCAAAAGCTTTAATTTGTTGCTCTCTCGTTTGTTGTGCTTATGTGCCTTCAAGTGATTTCTGACTTATGGTGACCCTAAGGGAACCCTACCATGGGGTTTTCTTGGCAATATTTGTTTAGAGCAGGTTACTGTTACCTTCAGAGGCTAGAGAATGTGATTTGCCCAAGGTCACCCAGTAGGTTTCTGTGGCCAAGCAGGGATTTGAACCCTGGTCTCCCAGTATCCTTGTCCAACACTGAAACCACCACACTGTGTTGGTTCTCTGGTCAGAAGCTTATGGACACACACACAAAAATTATCTCCTGTATTCTTCACGTGAGACTTCCTATATAGCTAACATGTCACTGTTCGTGAAGTAGAGGAAGTATTAGCAGGGTCAGGAGCCACAAGCTTTCCAGAAGTTTTTCCCCCACAGCTGTTTGTGTGTGTGTGTGTGTGTGTGTGTTTCTTTCTTTGTGTAGGTCAGAAGAAGAGAAGAGCTGATTGAGGTCTAAGCATGCTTACTGTACACAAGCTACTAAATATTTTCAGGGAAGGGGAAACTGAAATAGGGGTGGTGATGGGGCAGTGAGGTAGCCTGCAAAGGGGCCTGGCTGATAGGAATTTTGAGTAGCTGCACTCCATGCTGCAGCATTTTCTTGTAGGTTCCAAGTCAGTACAGAATAATATTCAAATCATATAGCAACATAGATTATTTCCTTGCTATGTCTTTTTAAGCAAGTCTTTGTATCAGTTTTTCTCTCTGGCAGCTTTTCTTGTTCTAGATCATTTCCACTCTCTCTTGCAGATTATATGGATGGTGAGGGAGACTGGAGCTCATGGTCCACTTGTAGTATCACTTGTGGAAGTGGCAATCAGAAACGCACCAGAACCTGTGGATATGCCTGCACAGCCACTGAATCAAGGACTTGTGACAGGCCAAACTGTCCAGGTAAAACTTTGCTAAATTGCTTTGATCTGGGTGACAGAAATGGTTCTAATCCCATGCCAATGAAAAGTTCTATATTCAGTAATTCATTGTATAAGTAGATGTCACTGGATTTGGAACCGTCATTTCTAAAGTGCCTTTGGAGAACACAAGACTGGAATCAAAGGTTTTTTTCTTTAAAGACTTCTAAGGTCTTTCTGTATACTGTAGGATAGCAACATTGTTCTTGCTTCATGCCCCCTGGTTTCAACAGGGGCTGCAGATAATCAACCAAGAGAAAACTGCATTTCTTGCCAAATGCACTAGATGAGGTATCATAGCATTAAGAATATTCTGCCTTCTGAAGTTCTAATTGTTTTCTGCATTATTCTATTGTTTTAAAAATAGCAAAATTACTGTGATGCCTTGGAGTTTATGTAGTGAAATTGTTGGGGAAATTAAAAAAAAATTGAATATTGAGAGACCTTGGTAATGAGACTCTCAATCAGCAGAGTATTTTAGTAATTGCAGAAAACAGAAGTTGAACAGATCACCAGTCCCACTTCTTTAACTCTACCCCAAACACACTTAATCTAGCTCAAAATAAGCACAAAAACAGTTTGGTTAAAAATATAAAAGAGTTTACTCACAAAAGCTTGTGCACAGTCTACACAGGTTCAATTCTTCAAGTAGGTAGGAAGAAAATAAAGCACTCATATGCTTGCTGCAAAATGATCCCTGTTAGGAGATCTCAGAGCATGTTTTCAGGACAAAATGGCGAAGACAAAAAAGGGGAGGACAAAATGGCCGGAGAACCTTTTTAAAAGAACAAGGGATGTCTATGTGCTGGAGGAAGAGGTGTTAACCAACAAACAGGAAGTTTTCTCTCTAGCTATCTCTCTATGCTTACAATAGACATGCAAACAAACTAGCTATTCAGTTAGGCATGCAAAGGTTGCCACTCCCAACAGAAATCAGGTTTTAGAACATAGGAAAAGCTAGTATTATGCAGTGCTTTTTGTGTGCAGCTACTCAAGATGTCTCTGAAGGATCTAAACCAAAATGCATCAGGCTTGGTGTCTTGAGTAAGATGCAGTCTGTGTGTGGGCATATTCAATATGGTCAAGGAGCTTTCACTTGGACGTAGACAAGCTGGTAACCACAGATGGGTTTAGCCATTGGAGGGTTCCAACTTCAGCCCTTCATCCAACTGTGTTAAATCTAGAAGTACCACTACAAAATATGCTGAGATTTTCAGAACTTTCTTGCTTGTGAAATAAATAGAAGCTCACATGGAGAGAGCTATTTATGTCACTGAAGTAATTCCCCAAGGATTCACCAGTGATCATGTAATTTCTTCGTCACTGAGTAAACCTTATGACTGAAGTTGGAGAATTCATGGGAGAATTAATGGAGGGAAGGATGGTTTCTCTCCCACTGACTTCAGTATGCTTGACACACCTACAATCTGTCATGTTTTGATTCGCAACACTAATGAGACTTTCAGGCCTGTGGAATCATCTGGGGGTGGGGCCCCCATTCATTCTGTCCTGGCTGGCGGGGGCACTTTCTCTACAAAATGGAGCAGCACTCAAGCAGTGCCTACAGCCCCTCAACTATCTCAAGGCTTTCTGTAAGACTGCACCTCCTAGATTCTGCCGACAAGACTGAAATCTGAAGGGCCAAAACTCTATTTTTTTTTTATGTTTACTGCAGTAGATTTAACTTTCATTATGGCTTCCTACATGTTTACTTTTAGCTAGCCATTGACATGTTCTGTAAAAGGTGAAACAAATCTCTGCAATTACTTCTTGAAAAGCCACAAGCATATGCTAGTTAGTGTTGTGTGCCTGAAACAGCAGTAAGCGAAACACAGGAGGAAAACGTACGTACAGATATGTATGTCTTGTTATTACAAAGATAATTTGCTGCTGCTTCTCCAGAATGCTCAAGAGCAACCTGAAGGATGCATATGGCAGAATGGGCATGTTTTTATACTAATAAAATATTTCATACTACTTGCTTATACAAACCAGTTGGTTCCTTGATGGTGCTTCTTCACACAAGCAGTTCTTACACTATTTTTAGCTTTTGAATCCCTGTGCTGTGCCTTTCTGCAGCTTTTGAATCACTTGCTTCTCTGAACGAATTGCCCCTAGCTCTATCTTGTTGAGTAGAATTTGGAGGTTTGAGAATAATAGTCCCAGAGGGACCAGATTTGTCACTCTACTGATTGATATTATCTTCTTTGAGGAGGATCAAAAGACAAAATGCTGTCTTAAAAACATTGCTAATTTGAGCCAGGTATACAGCAGCCTTTTAGACATTCAAATAATCCAGCCACATGGATTTGGGTATTGGGGCAAGATTAGGTGGGTCTTTTCCTCAATCCAAGCCATGTGGGTAGGCTAGTTTCTCACACAGAAGCTAGGAGATTATGTCCAGGGCATATTCATCTACCCTCTCTCTCTCTCTCTCTGTCTCTCTCTCTCTGTTTTTGCTTCTCATGTTTGAATGCTTTCATGTTGGCATGGTCTTTGATTGACAGAACATATTAGCATTTTGAACATTTACCCTGCCATATATGTCAGTCACATTGTCTTAAAAAAGCTGTAATACCAGTAGTACATCCTGTTTTTTATAAAAATAAAATAAAAATCTGCTAGTGTAGCAGTTGGAAACTCAATACTCAGCATTCACTCACTGGCACTGCAAAACATGAAATAAAGGGGGGAGGAAATCCCCTCCTACGTAGTTTTCTAGTTTTTGAAGTTACTGTGGTTTCTGTATGGCCAAAGAAGTCTGAATATTTGGATGTTTTTTAAAACTGCACAAAGGAGTGATTAAATTATGTGTTCATCTCTAGACAATTTTAAATATGTAAGAGAAAAAAGGCCATGTGGGTGGATGAGATGAAACTTGTCATAGCCTTCTTTTCTGTGCATTGAATTAGATGTTTTTGTTGGGATCCAGATGTAAGTGCCATTCTCTTGTACATCCTGTCTTTTCCTCTGATCAAATGCAAAAATTTAAAGAGCATGAATGTTATGAGCGGAGCTAACGCTGCTGGGATACTGATGCAAGCACAATGTTTCTTCCACCTTTCATGATTTCCTATTAAGGAAGAATCTGTTTTCTTTAGGGATTGAAGACACCTTTAGGACAGCAGCCACGGAAGTGAGTTTGCTTGCAGGGAGTGAGGAATTCAACGCAACAAAACTCTTTGAAGTTGGTAAGCAGGCAGAAGCCAAAAGCACCTTTTTTCAAAACTGCATCAAATGTGAAATGTTTCAGATGGTGTGGAAGAGGCCTATTTAAACAGCAGCAGGAAAACAGCCCTCCTTGGAGAGATAGAAGGCATGACAGGAAAGGAGGAATGTGAGCTCTCAAATTCTTCCAAGCTACATTCTGTGGCTTTTGATGAAGATAGAAACACACTGCCCACTAGTCTTTCTACAATTATTGACCTGCTCAATAAATTTATGTAATGCAAATGTAAGAAAGGCTTATAGGATGGCTAACAATACAAATTAATTCAAATCTCATCTGGAAGGCTGTATGGGGTTTACATACATGGAAACACTGTAATTAGGGTAATACACAGTGAATCCTAGCCCAACCCCCCCATCCCCACTTACTGGGAAGCAGCTGTTGCAGTTGACATTCCCCTGTTGCTCAAGAAGCACCTATCTGCCATTGTCATGAGTGATCTCCAGTGCGACAGGCAAAATCAGGGTCCATGTTGCAATTCCCCCTTGTGTTGGAGATTGCTTGTGATTTGCGGGGGGAGGCAGGGGTAGGAACCTCTGTCAGCTGCTTCTGAAGTGACAGGGGAACAGACAGTAAGCAGGGGATTTTCATAGTCCCTGTGTAGCCCCTAAACTAGGAATTATGAGTACATAACGACCATGCATGCGTAACTCAAGGTTACACGTTTGTAACTGCCATAGGGGATTCTGGCCCTCTGTTAAAACATGCAAACAGATCAGTTCAAAAAAAGAAAGACAGACACAGCAATGAAAAGAAATGAACAGTTTCCAATCATTTAAAAACCCCTCTAGCCAAACAATACTTGAAAGTCAGAGAGCTGTTCAATAAAAAGTGGTTTCGCCTGCTAGTGGAAAGACCAACCTACTCTGTCTTGCCAGGGAGTTCCAGGGCCTGAGAAAGTAGCCACTAAGAAGACCTTCTCTTATCTCCATTGAACATGTTTCCACTAGTGACAGAGCCAACAGAAGGATTTCACTCAAAGATCTGAAAACCAAGGCAGGCTTGTACAGAAGAATATAGTCTATCCGAAAGCCTAAACTCAAATTTATAGAGTTTTTATAGGTCATGCCCAGCACCATGAATTGCTTTTTTTTTTTTAACAAAAGCAATTCATGGTGCTGGGCGTGACCTATAAAAACTCTATAAAATTTGAGTTTAGGCTTTTGGATAGACTATATTCTTCTGTACAGGCTAATGAAGCTGTTGTGACAAGATGGGCGATCTTGTGTTCCCTGTTTGGCCTCAGCATTCTAGTCCAACTGAAGTTTCCAAACAGTTTCAAAGGCAGCCCCACACAGAGCCAGTTACAGTTATCCAGATGCGATATAACAAAGGCATGTGCCATTCTGACCAGATCCTTTATCTCCAGGAATGAACAGAGTCAGAGTTGGCACAATAGCTTTAGTGGTGCAAATGCACTCCTGACAACCACTACGACCCAGGCACCCAGTTCTAGGACTGACACTGAAAGAGTCTTCTCTTTATGCCTTAGCTCCCAGAGGCTGAAGCAAGCTGTTGTTAAGGAGACAGGCAGTCCCTGGGAGAGAACACTGAGTCAGGACCTGATTCCCAAAGGGAAACTTCTAATATTTCTGTCTTTTGTTACCTTTTGGTAACTCACCACTGGCATAACAGGAACTTATGCCAGGTAACAACTTATATTGTGTAAGGAGGTATCCATTGACTCCTCATGCAGCAGTTTGAAAGGTTTCACAGTTGGATGCTGGAAGGTGCCTGAGCACAATGCCATGTCATCTTCCCCAGTTACCTTACGCTGCTGCCAGCTGACCGCTTTCATGCTTTCTCTTCACTGACCTCCTTTCACCTTTGGCCTCTGGTACTCTCAGTGTAAATGCACAGGGAAATGTTTGCATTCTGCCAGCTTCAAGTAGGTTTGGTCCCAACTGGAGTAGAGCTACTGAATGGTGAGTCAACATGTACACATATCCAGTTGACTGAATGGTCTACTCTAGTTGGATAAAGCAGTAGGATTTAGACTAGGATCTTGATCTCTTCTGCTAATTGTTTTTGAATTATTGTATTGTAAGAAAGCTTTTATTTAAAGACAGCAAGCAAAAGCTAAGCATCTTGGTTGAATACACATCTGCAGAGGGAAGTGGCTATATTTCATTATTTGAATAATATGTCATTCTCTGTCCATACCAGGTTGAATACTGTCAGTCCAGAGCTTTGCAAGGCCACAGATTTTCCTGAAACTTGCACAAAGTTTTGAATTGTGTTCTTTACTGTAGATGTGTATTTCCCACCTCATTATTCATAAGTATCCTGCTAGTAGGACATCCTGATTCTCGCAGTTATTTTGCTCTCTCTGCGCATATTTCATGTCTGGAATGTGAATCACTTATGGCTTAAGTTATAAGGAACTCTTTCAATACCATCAGTGGAAAGGTTATCATTTTCATGTTTCAGTGCAGCTGTTTGCAAGAGGCAAAGCGGGGAGCATTCAGCCAAAGGTGAACAAAACAAAAAAAGAGCAAATAAATACTTGCTTTTCTGGTAATCCTAAACTATATTACACCTATTTCAAGTTCAGCACAGAATCTGTCTTCTTTTCAACTAAGGACATTCAAGGAGGAATATGTGGCAGACACACCTTGTCAGTGAAACTAATATTTAAATATGTGTTGTATGTAGTAGAATGCATCTACTGCAAATGATCTTGGAAGCAGCTAGATTCATGCTGGGAGGATGCAGAATTATTGTGTTCATCTTATTCTTTGCACGGGAAAACTGATTGAATGTTAAGTGTCTAAAGACGGCTGTAGTTAGAAAATTAACTTTGAGTCTGAAACATATGCGAGCTGGAATTCTGTTAGGTACATCCATACATGTAATTTTCCCTCTTGAGAAATGCCCATTTTGGGGTGCTGGAGGGGTGCTGTTTCTTCCCTCTGCTGTGTCCAACCCCCATTACAACTTAGAAGCCTCTAACACCCCCCACCAGCTATTCCATGTTTCTCAGTGGGCAGACTAGCATCTAGCTGTACACCCATAGCAAAATGATGACATCAGCACTGAGATTGCCTGGTTTCTCTAGGAATCTCACCACTGCGGTAATATGACTATGGGAATGTAGCCAAACGCTTCTCCAAGCCTGTTTGCTCACTATGAAGTATAGAATAGCCATGCCAGGTGGTCTCAGAAGCTTTACAGTGAGCCAGGAGGAGGGTGTATGGATCAGTTTAGCAAAGGTCCACATGTAGATATTTACACTGTGTTGAAGGGATATAGGATTGAGGCCTAAGGCTGGCATTCTTTTAGCGACATACACAAGCCAAACTCCACCATTGTTTGGTCATTGCAGAGGTTGGTGTTCCTTTCCTCCCTCTACAACGACCAAAACCCCTTTTGGACTCACTGTGTCAGTGCAGCAGCCCCCCTCCCCCGCCACATATCCATTCCATTGCTAGTGAAGAGTGGGGAGGATCAGAGAAGCATTTCACTATTTTCCTGTAGCCAATTTTAAACAAATAATATCTAGTGAGACCTCTAGACCTCCCCCCAATGGATCTTGGGAAAAGACATCATCATTTTTCATCTAGCTATGGGATCATAGCCACCAGCAATGGAATGGCCATTGGGTGCAGCTATCGCAGCAACACAGTCCTGGAGGTAGTGACAAGGGAGCCATGGCAGAGTTCCACATGCACAAGTCTTTTGCTACATTCAACCACGTAGGATCTTGGCTTATAACATACATTTGGAATTTGAGAATGATAAGTTTTCATTTCCCTGTGTTTCTCTTCTCCCTGCTGCCAGATACTGACAGCTGTGAGAGGTGGATGAGCTGCAAAAGTGAATTCTTGAAGAAGTATATGCACAAAGTGGTCAATGACCTTCCTGCTTGCCCCTGTGCATATCCCACAGAAGTTGCCTACAGCACTGCAGATATCTACGACCGACTGAAGCGGAAGAACTTTCGTTGGAAAGATGCAAGTGGGCCAAAGGAGAAACTGGAGATCTATAAGCCCACTGCTCGCTACTGTATCCGGTCCATGCTGTCTTTGGAGAGCACCACCCTGGCAGCACAGCACTGCTGCTATGATGACAGCATGCAGCTCATTACTAGGGGCAAAGGAGCAGGCACACCCAATTTGATCAGTGTAGAATTCTCAGCAGAACTCCATTACAAAGTGGACATTTTGCCTTGGATCATCTGCAAAGGGGACTGGAGCAGATACAATGAAGCTCGTCCACCTAACAACGGCCAAAAATGTACAGAGAACCCTTCGGAGGAGGACTATTACAGACAGTTTCAGGAAGCAAGGGAGTATTGAAGGGGGAAGATAAAGGAGCCAACATCTTTCAGAGCCTACAGAACATAGCCAGTTGGATGGCAAGACATAGAATCAAATAAACTCTTGGCAGAAGGAGTTAACTTGTCCCCCTTCCCACTCGTTCTGTACAGCTGTATAGTATATATACGTTTTTTCATAAGCTTGTGTTATTTATATGTGCATATACCAATGGAAAACATTGCCAACAGATATCAAGTTGTCTCAATATACATTTATACAATGATTTCCAATCCGCACCAATGTAAGACTTTATCTTTAAAAAACATGTTCAGTGAAGAACTCAGCTATGATTTTTTTTTTTTATCTGTGGGCAGTTGTTAAATATAGGTCCTACTGCATTTTGTGGGAAAACCCAGTTTATGGTGGCTAAAAAAACTACATTTTTAATGACTTAGCTCCTCTGATGCAAACTTCCTCATTTAGAAAGGAGAGTTCCTATTGGAAAGAATACCTGGTTGGATTGCCACCTAAGTATTAGTAATGTGGTTTTAAGACTGCATCTGATGACACTAGTTTTTCGCTCAGAAGAGAGAACAAGGTCCACTGCCACATGGACAAAAAAGGTACATCAGACTAAACTGTGCCTTTGTAGGAAGTCAGGTTTCAGTTTTTATCAAAGGCCCATGTTTTGTGATTGATTTCAATAAGTTAAAAACAATGGGAACCACAACCTATAATTGTGTAAAGGTACCTTTGACACCTTCAAAAGACTGTTATTCTACAATGCACAGGATCACCTCCTGGGTAGTCTGGCTCACTCAAGGCCAAGGAGAAAAGGGAGAGCAGAAGGAACCTGTTCCTTTACATGAATTATTTAATGCAAACGTAGTTGTTAAAGCATATTTCTTTGCAACTATATCAATGAAAATATTTAGACATATGTAAGAAGGAAAGCAGGGGAACCTGTGAAGGGGCAGTGCAGTAAAGAAGCAGGTAGACACAGTAGGCGAAGCAAAACCATACTTTCTTTATTCCTTGCTTTGTTTTGTTTTTGAACTTACATTTGCTTTGCAGTTCATAGTGGCTTGGGGCTAGCTACAAAGGGCACTTGGCTTAGCTCCAGGTGTTCCTTCCCCCCCCTTATTACTTTAATTGTTTTTATTATTTTGTGCCACAACGAGGCCAATGGTGGTTCCTTTTTCCTTGCTGCACAAGTGCCCAGCAGGGTCCTGTCCCCTCCCAGCTCCTGATTGTTCGTGGAGGTGGAGCTCCATTGCCTTCAGTTTGGCTTGCACTGCCAGAAGCCCAGTGCTGCAGCACAAGACAGGCAGAAGAACAGAGGTAGAGATTTGCAGACCTCTCTCTTAGCTTCTGAGCAGGATTTTGGCCTCTGCGTGATGTGTGCAATGACCTTGAGTAATTAAGCAGGTTGAAACTAGCATATCTGTTTCAAGAAAAGCAAAAGAGTGGCCATTATCTTCAGATCAAGAGTTGCAATTAAAAGAGCCACAAAAATAGACTAGTTAATTGGGAATGTATCAGAAGTGTTTCTGCAATGGTGATCGATTTATGTATTTGCTCAAGGGACTGATTCACTTTATAAGTGAGGGACATTTTCCTATGTCCAGGTTATCCATGAACAACAACTGGGATTGGATATGTCAGCTCATTTTCTGATTTAAGGTCCTTGTGCATAGCACATGCTCCTATCATGCTCTACATTTACAGTTTCAGGGAGAAAATGAGATGTGTCCTGTTAGTGGTACAAGCAGGTTAAGGTCACCTTATGTCTGTCCATTTCTATTTTTGGTTCCAACAGAGATTGTATTTTCATCCTTCATCCACAGCAATCAGAGATTCCCCTCAAATCTAGCATACAGCCACTGAAGTCCCACCACCGCCATTCCATATGTTATGGAGTGTGAGAAGAGTTTGTCCTCTTAGCCAGATGCAAAATGATTACATCAGCTGCTAAGATCTCCGGGGAACCCAAGTGGAGCTCAGTGGATGGTGTGATCACTCCACATCTGGCTACAGCAGTGGTTCTCAACCTGTGGGTCCCCAGATGTTTGTGGACTTCAGCTGCCAGAAGCCCCAGCCACTATGGTCAGTGCTCAGGGCTTCTGGTAGCTGAAGTCCAAAAACATCTGGGGACCCACAGGTTGAGAACCACTGGGCTACAGGGACATAGCCAAATGCTTCTGCACTCCCCTCACTGTTCACCAGGCATGAATGGCCATGTGGGGAGCTTCAGTGGCTTTCCACTGGGTCTAGGGGTGGTGGATGACTCAACATAACATAGCTCTGCATGAGAAACTACTACGCTTCACTGAGCTGTGCAAAATTGCGGCCAATGGCTTCCATTGGCCCTAGCCAGCAGAACCACAAGCAAAGGATGAGGGGACTTGAAGTCCAGCAACATGTGGAGAGCTGCACATTCCCCATCCTTGATTCAAAACATGTTCATTGCGATCCCCATATTATGTGCACAAGCTCCAGTTCAGAAGGAATGAGCTGTAGAGATGGGTTTCTTTGTTAATGCCTGTATTAATAGTCATTTGCATTGAGCCAATATATGCCATATAAATGCACATCATTATTCAAAGAAAAACTATTCCTTTATAAGCTTCTATCAATGAAGAGATGGGGAGTTACAATTTATAAAATTTATCTGCATTATTTTTTGTAGTGTATTTATTAAGCTTTAGTAAACATGAATCTGCAAAGTCAACTGTGCAAGGAAAGCGTTTACTGGAAAGTACAAACCCATCCATAGAGATATGACAGATAAGTTCCAAAGCAAATCTGCAAATAAAAGCCATGCTCAAATATCTGCTAGCTTGCATTCTCATTAAGTGGGAGTTGCAGTGCAATACTGGGTGAGGTAAGGGAGTGTGCCTGTATCAACTACAGGAAGACCAGAACAGGTGAAGGGAAAATGACAGACATACTATGGCTACCTCCAAGACCACCCACTCACAGTGTTTTGGGGTAAAGTGGCTTAAAGGGTTATAGGAACTGCTAGAGGCTTCTGTAAGCCAGTGCTTTACCCACAGCTGAGGACAGAATCAACATTTCTGGGGGGGTTTTGTGGGAGAGGGATACAGGAGGCAGAATCAAAACATAGCTTCCATTGTGAAGTCCAAAGGAACACCCTATTAATGCAGACGATTGCAATAAGACTTGTCAAGGTGAAAGGAGGGAATTATTTCAGAGTTTGTCTCTCACCTCATTTATTACAATCTCATTGCTTCTGACCTGCCAAAACTAGGAACGCTTTGGCAGACCACAACAATATGCTTTTAGGATCACTACAGCTTTTCCCAGCAAACCAGCCCTGGAACAGATCACAAGGAAAAATATTTCTCCCTCTGTGGTCTTCAGTAATAGCTTTTTAAAATAATATTACTGTTATTGTTTTTGCTTGGAAAAAATGGTTTTATAGTCTGTTAGATTTAGTATCCCATTGACAACTTTGACAGAACATGGTCCAGTTTTACTTCTGGCCCCAGCTTGAAGAAGTACATTGGTGGCTAGGCCTCAGTTGTGTAAGTAATGAAGTGTGTCTCTGTGTACGATGTAATGAAATCTTTCTTAACATAAAAGGGAATGTACCTAATCAGAGATCAGAAAATCATAACATCCCATACTGTATACTCTGTGGAGACATTAGTGGAGTGGTGGGTGGGTGTGAACAAAGAAAAAGATGTGACCTGGATCTTCAGCTCAAGTTCATCTTAGGATTTGCCTAACAACCAACACTGGGATGGTGATTCGAGCTGGAGGGGTACTCACTCTACAGAGGCCAAATGAGCCTCCTCCAAGCTTGGTACCCAGCCACCAATGATTAAAACAATCCTATCCAAGAAGAATGATGGGAAAACAGGGTCACAAAAAGAGAATGGGTTACATGTGGTTCAGGCAGAGGCACAGATGTAAGTATACACTTTCACGTATAGATAAGATCTACACAGCAGCAATGTGATGAGGCCTGAATTGGAGTTACTCTTTGGTCATTAGTTTCAAGTTTCAGAAGTGGGAAAAGAATTTCATTACTGGTGTAATAAGGAATAGTTTCCCACATTTAGACAGGCTCTTGTTTGTGTTTCATCAATCCTAAATCCGTCCCCCCCAAAAAGTAACAAAAGTAACCAAAAAGGTAATTACCAACATAAATAATACAGTGAATCGCTTCTTAACATTATAAAAAGCAACAAATTTTTAAAGACTAAGAAGTAACTGGCAGAAACTTGCTAGAGAGAAGCTTCCCAAGCTCTCTGCTTCCTATAGAGAGTAAAATATTGTGGTAACTAACAGTAATTAGCAGGAAAATTGGACTACAATGCCAGAGGCTAGGGTTTTATTTTCCATTTGGGCAGGGAAACCCGCTGGGTGACCTTGGGCACATCACATACTCTCAGCCCTAGAAAACCCAATGATAGTTTTGCCTTAAGGTCTCCATAAGTCAGAAACAACTTGAAGATGCACAACAACAACACCACACGAAGCCGAGAGAAACACAATACAGGTAATGCAAAGGGACCTTGTAGCACCTTTGAGAGTAACACCTTCCCTGCACCTCTGTTATGTCTTACAGGCTAGGCAAGTTTGCCTCTTCTGAACTGTCCTTTGGCAGGCGGGTGCTCCTGAAGGTGCTGGGCAAGGCAAGCCTGGCTTCCTGGGCCCTTTCCTCCAGGACAGGCACAACTCCTTCCCACAGGACCTGGCCTAGGAAAAACCTGCTACAGAATGTCCTGTGCCCACTACAGGAGAAAAGACTGTTGGCACTTACCGCGAGATGGTCATTCTCTGTAGTGAGCAGAGAATATCCTGTCCCTCCCAGGTACGGGAGGTCTGGTCGCTCTCTCAGAGAAGAAGCGAGGTGTTCATCTGGACTCTTCCTCAAAATCTTCAGTGTGTTTTTTTTGCTTTCCTGTTCTTGTCTGATCCCAGTCTAGATTTCTGTTGGTCAGTTCTCAAAATCTTAAAGGTACTAGAAGATCGCTTTACGTATTTACCCAGACTCACATGGATAAATGTATTTGGAATTTCACCACAACAGAGGTAAGTGAACTAATGAAAAACACCACTTCCTGATGCATTCCATGTTCTGGATCAATTGTCTGAGACACTTTTCCTTATGTAGTCCAGAAAAGAGAAATGGTTATGAAAGAACCAGGCAGAAATAGCACATGATCAAAGGAGTGTCAAAATACTTTTATGTGTCACTCACTTTGGTGGGAAAGGTTTATGTTTGAATTTAATGTTCATAGTAAAAAGGATAAATAGGGCTTACTCCAGACACTTACTAGAAAACATCAAAAAGGCAGAGTTTTGTTTTGTTTTCAAAAGGGTGAGCATCCAAAGAGAAAAGAGCAATGTCACAAAAATCAGGATGGAAAGATTGGACTGGCTTCAGAGATGCACCAATCAGAACTTTACAAACTGGATGCCACATATGTGAGTACTTTGTGTGACTTTTGTGTCCTGATGTCAGTGAAATATCTACTACAGAACAAACCAAACCCATAAAGTTGACATAACACCCCTAGCAGTCACCTGCAGGTCCCAAATGAGACCACTCCAAAGCATCATCAACAAATTACAGCCAATTCTGGAGAATAATACAGCCCTACCACAAGTTCTGGGGGGAAGCATTTTATTGGCCTGCAGAGTGTCTCCAAATCTTAAACAGCTACTCACTAACAACAAGACACATAACATGGATGGTAGTACAGGGAAAAGACCCTGACACAAACACAGATGCCAAGCCTGCCCCAAAATCTACTCTGGGGGCAATATTATAGGGCCAATAACACTCCTCACAACATCAGAGGTGCATTTACTTGCTCTTTCTCCAGTGTGATATATGCCACCCTATGCCAGTAATGTCCCCCTATACTCTGCTTTGGACAAACAGGATACTCTCTATAGAAGAGGACTAATGAACACAAAGCTGACATTAAAAATGGCAATACAGTTGGCCCTTGGTATCTGCTATGGTTTGGTTCCAGGATCTCCCGTGGATACCAAAATTGATGAATACTCATATTCCATTACATACATTGGTATAGTAAAAAAATAGCATAATCAAGGTTTGCTTTTAGGGTTTTTTTATTTTTTTATTATTTTTTTTGAGAGGTGAATATTTTCAAGCTGGGGTTGGTTGAGTCTGTGGATACAGAATCTGTGGATATAGAGGGTCGACTGTGCCCAAAAAGCAATTCCTTGAACAAGGAAATTACAAATGAAAACTAGAAACAGAAACAGTTGGATTGAATTATATTTACAAATGCCAATCAATTAATAGACATGAACAAAGATGACGGCTTTACGGCACACTACATATATTAATACAAGAGTCCTCACTACTGTAACCAAAAGGAATCTTCTCAGAGAAAGTTTTGAACCCAAGGAAACTGACATTCAGTAAGCAGATTTATTGCTTTCACTCATCAGCACTTACGGACCACTGTAAAGATCTGAAGGACCAATATTACCTTATGCAGCCTTTTAAAAAGTTAACGCAAATCTCATGATTTGCATCCTAAAGAATTATAAGACATTCCATCCCACTCCCCCAACTGTGTAAGTATGCTTTATGCTTGAGCACTTATTTTCACTCTGTACTGCATCTGGAGAAGTGAATTTATATCAACCAAAGGTCATGAAAAAAATAAAAGCTAGTTAGTCTTAAAGGTGCTGTTACATTTCTTCCTCCCCTCCTCCTCCCTTCTTCCTTTTTTTATGCTGTGAGGCATTAACATTGCTACTTCCCTGAAACTAATAAAATCATAGTTTCCAGGGCAAGAAAAGTAATAGATCCATTATATTCTGCACTAGTCAGGCCTCATCTGGAGTAATGCCTTCAGATCTGAGTGCCTCCTTTTAAGAAGGTCATAGACAAGTTGCAGCAAGTTCAGAAAAGGGAAAGGAGCATGACTCAAAGTATGGAGAACAAAACATATGAGGAAAGGTAGAGGGAGTTGGGTGTGTTTAGCCTGCTAAAGAGAAGGACTGAAAGGTGATATGATTTTATTCTTTAAATATTTCAAGGGCTGTCACAGAGAGAAGGGTGCAGATTTGTTCTCTCCTGCTCCAGAGGGCAGAGGGCAGGACCAGGTCTAATTGTTTGAAGTTACAGGAGGGTAGGTTTCAACTGAACATTGCTAGGAACTTCTTGATGGAAAGAGTGATTTGGCAATGGAACCAAATATCTAAAGAGGTGGCGGGATCTCTTTCTGGACATCTTCAAAAACCACTACCTGCTGGGGATGTTCTAACTGGAGTTTCTGCATTTGGGGCTTGGGCTTGGGCTTGATGGCCTGTGAGGCCCCCTTTTAGCCTATGATTCTGTGTACATGGAAGGACAGGTCTGGCTCTAACACATTGACTCCATTATGGATTGTGTCATGCAGCATTTTGGAATAGCCCCATCACACACACTCTCTCTCTCTCTCTGTCTCTCCCTCTCTCTCTCTCTCACACACACACACACACACACACACCTCTGCCAAAACATACCAGCTGCATGTCATCCTATGCTACTCAATAAGAAATCTGGAATAATGTAAAAAGGCATAGAATAAAGACTCCTGCTTTACAAATTACCTCACCTCTGACCTATCTGCCTTCTTCATGTCATATCTTAATACCATCGTATGTCCCCAGCTTGTAATGCTCAGGGCAGTGTTTATTCAGTTCTGGCAAGCCACTGCTACCAGCACTTTAGAAGCATTTGGGTTTGTACACAATTACATTAAGAATCCTCCACTCATGGCTAGTTTTTTTTTTGGGGGGGGGAATAATTTTTATTAAACACAAAAGTTTTAGATACAATAAAAGACACAAATAAACACATGGGAAAAAACCAAGACATAAAATAACATCCTACAAACTAAAAAACAAAAAATGCCATGCTAATTACAAAACTTAACAGACTAAAAAAATGGAACTATACTACAGCAGGGAAAAGGTGGGGAGGGGAGATGAAATAGCAAAAAATATAGCTGACTTCCCACTTCCTGGAGATGGATGAGCTAGTTTTTAATTCAGCTTTCATTACTCTCAGGCAAGGAGCAAGTATTTTTTTATTTCTATAGTTGTAGTAGTAGTAGTGATATTAAGTGCCTTCATTTTCCTGTCAACTTAGGACAGCCCCGTGAATTTCATACAGTTTTTTTAAGCAAGAAATAGTCAGATGAAGTTTGCCATTCTTCTCTTCTAAATATAGCCTATAATACTTGGCATACCCTTGTGGCCTACAATCCAAGTATTAACCAGGTTGGCCTTGCTTCACTTCTGAGATCAGACAGGCTCTGGTGCCTTCAGAGTGCTCAGGCCAGTTATGCATGATTGCTAAACCTCATTATACAAATCATTCAGAAGAATCAGATTCATTTTCTTGTTTGTTTTTGTACTGCTCACAGTCACTATCTTTTCCCAGAATATCATTTACCTAGAATCCCCAAGGTACTGCATCATTCCAGCTAATCTGCTGATGTCGCCCAAACTTACCTCTTAAGCCAGAGAGTGCCTCAACCAAGGTGTTTCCAATGTGCTACAGATTGCGGTGTTGTAAAACGACAACCACAGTGCTCTCTCATTCATGGGGCATGTTGAGTTGGGCAGCTAGAAAGATCTGCAACTAGGAGAGAGTTTTATTCATCATTTCCCTCAGAAATCCTTCATTTGGGGTGCTGTCTGGCTTAAGAGGGGATTTGGGGGTCATGTCTGGTCATTAAAGTCTATAAACATGAAACTCCAAAATTATGAGACTGTAAGTCCAGTTTACACTCTCATAAATATTGAATTGGATGCCAACCAGTATTTCTAGTTTGAAATTCACTAAGACAAGAAAAATTGAAAGTTAAAAATCATATCGCACCAAGTTCATGGAAGCCCTGAAACCCTATGCTCCATGTCCCTCAGATGAAGATCCCCAGATCTACTGGAAGATTTTCAGGGAGAAAGATGTTTGTGAGCAGCCAGTGTCCTTGCCTCAGAAGTCTATAGCTGACTTTTTCATGCGTTTAGGCTTTCATTCACAGCATTTTCTAAATCACACAAGCACAGGCACATTGCCGAGAGACACTTAAGGCAACTTGAAAGTTCTTAAAACAACAACATTATAAAATATCATTTTTTAAAAAAGGCCTAAAAACAACAGCTACATCAAATAATATACCAAGCTCATCAGCAATGGAGTTTCCACCCATCTGCTGGTGAATTTTTTAAAAAACTTTTGCTAGCTGAATGACAGCAAGGAAGGCTACAAGATGATCTCCATCTGGCAAGGCCTTCTCCAAGTTTTTGAAAAGTTACCCTTTTTGACTATTGCTTGTACTGGCTGGGAGATCCCAGTAGTCCAAATAAATACCATTTTTACAGTTCTGGCCCTTCCATAGGGTTGGTGCAGCTTATAGAAAAGGGTCTCCCTCTTGCTTTGCCTCTCAGAAATGTCTACAGTTATTAACTCAGTTTCACATTTTATGAGGTATTACCAGCCGAAGTTTTGAACCATCAATGATCTGGATTTTGTCCAAGAACCTACCCATAACTTGAAGTGTCATTGGATAATTTTGCACCTCCCAAGCAAGGTTGTTTTTGCAATTAAGTTATCTATTGTTTGTGTTGTTGTGGTGCTGCTAAAGATAATGATCCCTGAAGCTTCTCTCCCAGATTTTGAAGATAGTCTCTGAGATCCAGGATATTTATGACCATTGAGGCCTTCAGTTTGATAATACCAAGAAATCAGCTTGCTTAACAACCAGGTAGGATGGGACTATGATCAATGTTACACATCCCTTATGGCTGGTCTTCATCATAGGAAGGCCAGGAGGCTCAGGAAGGACCTATGTGGGACTGTTAACCTCAGTGTCTGTGCCTAACGGTGGAACCAGAGCTACAGATTTCCTAAAGTCATCTATGGCACACCTGCACTACCTGTTGCCTCACTAAGTTAATCAGAGCCCACTTAACCATTTAACTATGCTTTGTGCTACACACAACATACACACTTAGTATTTGTGGATCCCTAGTCACAGAAATTGGGAGAATAAAGAAAATTTCAACAGGAACAGAATCCTTATTTGGTGGGGCAATGCCCACATTCCCCCTAACCGTCACTCCCATAGTTGTGTTCCAGCCTAATCAGGTTTGAGGCATTGATGAATTGCATTCAACTCACAAATTATGCAGATCTGATCTTGGGAGAAAATGCATACAATGAGAACTCACAGTCAGGAGAAGGCATCTAAGCACAAATAATTATCTGCTTGTTCTTCGTATACCCGGGTACACCTTTTCTTCTTCTTCAGTGGCTCCGTGTTTTCCTCACATTAGAAGTTCCCAAGAAATAGATTAGAAGCTCCAAAGAGGCAAACCCCACTCCGAACAAATCTTGCAAAGAAAACCCCATGACAGGTTCACCTTAGGGTCTCCATAAGTCAGAAACGACTTGAAGGCACACAAGAACAAAAACAGCAGCAACAACAAGAACACAAGATAAGTAAATGTTGTTAGTTATTACCTTTGTTACCAGATTAAAAGGTATTCATTAAAGCCCTTTTCAGAGACAAGATTTAACATGTGTAGGAGGAAAGGATATGAGATCATCATGCATGTTCTGCCCACACCCAACCCATGCAAGTTCAGAACAGAACAGCTGTATTTACAACTGTACTTATATACATGAGTTTCCCCTCCATGGGAAACATGTGAAAGAATCAGAAAAGCAGGATCTCTGAAAGCGCCAAGGACCACTGTTGGATTCATGTTCCGACTTTCTGCTGAACACAATGACATTGGTCCCACTTTTCCCTGCCTGTACATTCAGTGTCAACCATCCTGGCCTTACAATGGGATGAGAAACAGGTTCTGTATCATGAGTGATCTTGCTGTACTTGTATTCTCTCTCTCTCCCTCTCTCTCTCTCCCCCCCACTACCACCCAACATATAACGGAGGAACACAGCTGCATGCCTTTTAAGCAAACAAGTGACTCATAGTATGGTAGGGAGCCCACAGGATGAGCAACTTGCTTCCATCGTGTTTCTTGGCACATCTCATGAGCCAATTTATAAAATATCAGCACCAAAATATAAATTTCCTTACAATCCAGACTATATGCTTCTTTAAAAAAAAACATGCACCTTTGGATCAGTCACTCTGCTCAAATTGGTTGCAGATATTATAACATTCCATTAACAAAACAGGTATCATCACATCCAGAAAAAAAAAAAAAGGAGAAATGGAGGAGTAGAGAGAGATCCTCAGATATGTCACTTTTGGACTACACTTCCCAGAATCCATCTGTTAGCATGACAGTAGATATGCTGCCTGGGAGACTCTGGCACCTGTAGTCCAAAATTTAACTTTGCTAACTTCTGGGCCCAATATTAGTCAACATACAACCTATACACCTGAAGCATACAGATTTTATACAAGATTCAGCTTAATTTCCAGAGGCAAATGGTGGCTTTGGTAATCAGGGTTATTTACCAAACTTTAAAGACCTATCTAAGGTACTGAATCTAAAGTTCATTTAAAGTTCATACTAAAACCCAGAGCCCCATCAGCTGCCACTGTCAAGTTCAAAATACTCCACAGTTCAGATCTCTGGTGAAAGCAAAGAGACCTTTACCTGGAAACAAAGGGGTGGGGAGATAAAGGAAGAGAGGAGATGGGGTTTCTGAAGCAGAGAGAAAGAAGAGGGATGTCAGAAAGAGAGAGGGCAAAATGGAGTAGCTACCTTCTGTCTCAGCCACACTCACTGCTAGCAAGGAGCCCCACCTCAGAGGGATGATGATGATGATGGTGATGGTGATGGTGATCAAGATGGTCTACAGGCAAGTTTGGCTGCACTCACAGGAATGTAAAAGCGGAAGCAAGAAAGGAGCCAGGAAAATTGTTAATAATTGAAAAAGTTGTAGACGCCAAAGGTATTTTTCACAACTTAGCGAAATTGCTAAACTTGTCCTTTTTTCCCCCATTCCTCCCACCTCTTTCCCCTATTCATGAAGCAGATGCTGTTTATTAAAAAATGTATCTGGTTATAATTTTTCAGTGGAAAGTTGCTCACACAGTTTCCATTATATTGTACTCGCACCGTACAAGGCAAATTAAAGGGGCTGGCTCTGTAATTATGAGTGCATGTATAGACCCACACATTTGTAAATAAAGGCAGGAAATATCTCAGTCGTTCAGTCCCAGACACCACTATTGTTAGCAACACAGAGAGAATCCACAGGGTGGACAGAAGCAAAGACTAGAGGATTGCCTTTGTACTCCACAGTGTTTAGGCACAGGGTTTTTTTGACAAAACTACTCAAATTTCAAAGCAGAGCTTGAACTGAGAAGTCTGGTATCAGGAAAAAAATCTGTTTGTAGTCCAGCAGGTTCTGAAAATAAAACTAAACCCACCCATTTCATAACGCGATAGCAGGTTCACTGCATTCTAGTCAGACACAGAATGATGTGGGGTTGCTTTTGCTGCTGCTGCTGTTGTTATTTTAATATGCGGAGGGTTACATTTCAGTGAAGATGAACCACAGTGCCATCCACTTCATATTCAGTCAAGCAAGTGGCACAGGATTGTGTTAGCTGTGAAATTCCTAGCCTGTCTGAAATGAAGAAAATTTAAATATAATTTTTTTCTACACAAGCCCAAACAAATATCTGTGGTTATATTGCAGAGAGCATGACACCACATACACTCTACTGGCCACAGGGTTTACCGGGAAGACTTTGTTAGACACTACTAATTGGTACTGTTGCAGATGTCCTTTAGAACTAACATTCTCAGACTTTTTTTGTGGGAGAGTGAGTAGATATCAGCATAAATATCATGTTCTAACCCCATCTTCTGGGACATTTTGCCTTTGGAAATGTGAAAACAATGACATTTGAGAACTTTTTAAACATCTGAGACAGCTAAAGGTGGGAAGCCATTTTCCATGGAAAATAGGACACTAAACATTTTAGCAATTACCGTAAGAAACCCAATTGCACACAACTGAGGTTCCCATCCCTTACACTCTGAAGCACTTGCAAGAAGACTGGGCTGATACTGGTCATTCCCAGCTAGAGCAGACACCTTGAATCACTTCTTGAATAATGAGCCAACAGGTAAGTAAATTCAACTGATTTAATCAACCTACTGTACTTGGGGCTATTCAGTCCACTATATTTCCAACCAACAGATTACACCTGCTCCAAGTGGTACTCTTGCCACTGACATATATAATCTCAACTTTTGGTTAGAAGAAAACACAACTTTGGTGTCATTTACAGTCGATACATTTGGCGAAAGGAAAGCACTTGATGGAACAGCAAAGGCCCATTTCCATGTGAATTAAAATGGTAGATCCTGCACTAGGGAAACATAGCATAGAGGTTGTACCAATCAAACAATATCTTCCCTCTCACTTTTTAAATGTTGCAGACTCCACTCCACAGCCTTTTACTGTCTGGTGGAGAGCAGAGAGCATTGGAGAAACATCTGACCATGTCCCTATGTCCTGGAGGGCTCAACAGATAAAATCACTGCTCTGCACCAGGCCAGAGGGACATAGCCAGACAATTTTCCAATGCCCTCCACCCTCTACTGTCCACTAAAAGGAGAGAGGCTGTAGAGTGAGGAGTGCAGCTGCTAGAGGGTGACTCTTGGAGGAGCTTGGTCATTGTGTAAGTTTGGTAGAGAACTCTGCCCTCCACAATGACTCTTCCACCACCACTACCACCAAAAAAGACTTAGTTTGGTATAATACGAACTTATGCCATTGCAGCTCACTCACTGGATACCAGCAAAAAGTCTTCACATTATTTTGCTTCAGCATATTTGAAGTGAATATGTTTGAGTGAGAAATGCTTTAGAAACCTCAACTGACATGAAAAGAGCACTGCTATATAGGGCAGGCTGTATCTACTGGATGGTATTTTTTGGGGGGGGGATAAATATTACCCCAAAAGGCAATGAATATCCTCCACCCCCAATTCCCCTTGAGAATTTGTCGATCTCAAGACTCTTTTCATGAGGACACTGACACTTGTTTTTGTTCCCTTGCTTTTTTGAAGCAGACATGTTGTCCCTGGAAATAATTTATAAGTCTTGGTGCCAAAGAGGAGGAAAGAATGGAAAATGTTTGCTTGTTTCTTTTTTAGAAAGTACCATGTTGTTTGATGACACTTTGGGCCCAGGCCTACACATCATAATCCAGGGAGCCACTGAGGGAGGTGGAAGATGGGCTCTGACATGGCCTTGCCTCAGAATTTTATTTGTGGGTCACCAAAAACTGACATTGCTGGCTGCTGAAATCTGGTGTTGGTTGCTATGTTTTAATTGTGTTGTTACTTGGCGTTGTATGCCTTATTTCCATTTATGGAATATGTTTGTCAAGACACAAAAATAAACCCTCAAAGGCAGGGGGGAAAGGAAAAAAGAGATATTTTTAGATTGGGCTTGCATAATACACTTTGGGATGCCCTCATGATAACTACCCACTGGAGATCAGCCTGATGTCAAATCATTTTTTCCAACAGAATTCCATCCAAAAGTAAAGCCACTGACTCCAGTATGTGTATGTGAGAAAGTGGGACTGATGAAGAAGATCCTGAGGAGGAGCTAGGAAAACTACATCTGGCTGATAGGAGTTGCTCACCCAGTTCCCATGGTGTCCTAACATTTAGAAGGCATTTCTCTATTTGAAGGGCTTTCCCACTCATAGGAAGGTAAAAGGGGCTTGAAGCTGCCCATCAATCATGCAGACCAGGACAGCAGTCTGAGCAGGAACATTGGCACTCTAGTGAAAAGTACTTTAACCTGCTCAAATTATAAGGATTGTTTCTAAATCTGTTCATTTATCTATCTACACAGTCAGACTCAATACACATCTGTATCCTTTCTCTTGTCTCTTCTTTCTATTGAGGCCTAAGCAGCTGGTGGTTTCCATGTCAGGGAAGCAGTGAACCTGCTCAAAGTTTTAGTCTGCATTTTAAAGGAGCTGTTGAAAGTATGGAATCCAGCCCACAAAATAGGTTCAGCACCTTGGAAAGATCCTTTGACATTCTCACTGAACCTCAGAATGGATTCACCATTCTTCTGACACTCGAGCCACCATCTGCCACACTGAGTGGTCACTCTACATAATCCTTGCAGTTTCTAACATGGATTAGCACAGTTGGACAGAGCCAGTTCCATCTGGAAAATATCTCTTTGGAAGTAGAGGTCATTAATATGTCTCAACAGAGAGCTCCATCACTACCAAATTTGCCAAACCCCTTCATGAAAGGAAGGAAGCAGCCTGTACCCCTCCCTTGACAGCTGTGTAGGCTACCCAAATGCCTTTTTTCTTTCCTTCTACTGTAAGTCTTGGGACTGAAGTGAAGAGTAAACACTAAAAAACACTAAAATCAAAGGTCCAAAAAGTTACTTGTTTGGACTACAACTCCCAGAAACCTTCAAGCACCATAGTCAGTGGTCATGCTTCCTGAAGGTTCCTGAGAGTTGGACTCCAAACAAATAATTTTTCCAAAAATATTAAAATGAAATGACTAAATATCTTGAATTGAATCCTATTCTTAGTTCCAACTAGAGTAGACCCACTGAATCAGTGAGGGTTACCAAAATGTTGATATACCATATCTCCATTGATTCAATAGGCCTACTCTAGTCAGTGCTAATTCAACACATTCAGGCCCATTTCAGTGGTCCCCCTTCTATTTAATGACTTATAGTGGGTGAAAAGTTATGACACACTTAACTTCAGCCCCCACACTGTGCTACATGCAACCCCTACAGAGTGCTACAATAAAGACAGAAAGAAACAAAATCAATAAAAGAAACCCTAGTCTCACCTGGCAGACACAGATACCACATTTTGTTCTATTCTTTTTTTGACATGGCAGAAAATATTCACTCACTACCACTATCACAGTGTCACAAAACATCTCACTTTAGAGCCAGAGATGTTCAGTAATGATAAAACAGTTTGGGTGGTATGGTGCTGCAGGTAAAAAGAAGTAATGAGTGGAAATATGAGGGACACTCCTCCAGCTTACAACTTGTCTGCTTTTGACTGCATCCTCCCAACCATACAACAATGAAGAAGGTTTGCAACCTCAGTTGTCTAAGGACTAAATTGCACCCTACACAAAATCTGTAGTATACAGTTTAGGACAGGTTTTATTTTTGCAGTAAGTAGGCACAGCCTCAGCTGGGATCAGAATCATTATGGGATTTACACCTTTGCTTGCAGCTACTTTTATTTCAAATCATGCCCCCTGGCCCTGCATGGACTAAAATGGAGGGAGAGGGAAGCCACCATTGAGGTTGAGTCTCTCCCATAGTGTCAGCTATAACCAGTAATTTTTATTCACCCAATCTATGGTCTTTTTTGTTGTTGTTATTGTTTAGATCCATTCTCCCTCAGAATCAGCTGGCCAAGAAAACCCACCTTAGAAATTCATACACCACTCCTCAGGACCAATAGCACTGAAGTAAGAGTGTACAAATGTGTAGGCTGATTTCACACAGAACAACCTGTAATAAAAGGAATAAGCACTGGGCACAGTAAAATCCACAAGCCTCTCGTCTGCAGCTTAGATTCCCTGGCAGCATTAGAATGCTTCAGAATGAGGCTGACAGTGCATGAGATAACTTAAGAAGAAATTGCTCCCAGAGGCTTTAACGGAGCAGAAAAGCCTTAATAACTTCTGAACCACTGCTCAGAATATTACTAAATCCATGAAGCATTTCCTTCTTCAACAACCCAGAATAAAGGAAAATTGATAGTTTTCAACAGCCTCAAAAAGAAAAGTAAGAGTTTGGAACACAAAGCTTGAAGATTAATTCAATAACATTAAGCATTAGAAATTGGGAAAGTAATTCATTGCCTACAGCACTAACAAATGAAATCATTTAATTGGTTGCATTGTTATTAAGACCGTACCTTTAAGAAGACATCATGAGATTTACAGAGAATAGCATGGAAGTCGCCACTGTGGTGATAAGAGTACATTTTCTTACTGGTGCCTTACAGGCCCTTTTTCTCATTTTAAAGTCACCTTCCTCAAATCTGTGTTTTTATTTTTAACTGTTTTGCCAGATTACAAAGCACACAATACAATTGTTAACTGGGAATGGTGGGAGTCCAACATGTCTTCTAATTCTCAGGCTGGAAAAGGCTATCCTAAAGCATAAGATTCCATCTTAAAACTCTTCAGTTAAGTTCACCATTAATCTGTACTTCTTATCTTTCCACCTCCACCAGCATATACCCTTCACTTGCTCTTCAAATAACTCGTATTAGAGGTTAATAAGGAACAATACCTTTCAGCTGGAGAACAATGCAAATACAGCAATAAGCTGATAGCCACAAAGATCAGTCAATGAATCAAGGAATTCTTAATCAGAAAATGTTTGAGAACCTCAAAGCACATTCAGAACATTCTTCCACACAACTGAATCCTTTCTGCCTCCTCACTCTTCGTCAAGAAGTAGGGTCTGCAGTGGTAAAGCAGATATTTTGCATTAAGACGGCAGGAATCACAAATTCAATCTGTTGTATTTTAAATTATCGTCTAAGAAGCCCCCTAGTCTCTGTGCTTATATTACCTTAATTGTATAATTAAAAGGTCATGGATAAAAAGACAAGTGTGGATCAATAGCAGAATAAGAAGGGTGAAGAAGGAGAGGAAGGAAGAAGCAAGGGAAAGAAACAGGGAGGGGATACGGAAAATTTTTACTTAATTATCTAAATGAACAAAACTGTGGGAGCAACAATAAGATTACAAAGGGATTCATGGCCACTTGCTTCAAATCTATAATATACAATTATGTACAATAAAAAAAAAATCTAGAATATAATTTGTAGAGGAGGAGGCATTACTGTAGATAATCACAGTGCATCTCTGTTTCCCTGAAAGACTCCAAAAATTTGTTTTCTGTAAAGGCCCAGGGAGGGAGGAAACATCTGTCTTTCAGATTTAAAAAGCTGATATTGTGAAAGGGCTCTGGATGCACACGAGAGCCTTGATTTCCAAACAAATCACAACAGTCCATCCCATGCCACGTCTGTTTCATGAGTTACTCTATGTTCTTCTTTTCCATTCTTTTTTGTTTCATTTGCTGGTCTGATCTAGGCTCCATAAAGTTGTCTGTCTGTCTTTCTCTCCCCACTTCCTTCCCGAACCCTAATTAGCTAGCTTAGCAACAGAAACGTGTGATGTATTTCCTCCATTCTTAATACGACTTCTCCTGAGGCAACAGGCCTTCCTGTTTTACTGAATCTGACAGATGGAAAGGCAGCCACACTAACAGATTCTAATGACCTAATCCATGAAAGTATATCTTTAACTGGAATGTTAATTGGGACATTTAGTGAGTTATGTGAAATTACTAGGAAAAACTGCTGAATTAATAGCACATTAACTGATTAGTTATTTCCAAGCTCTGAGAGTAATGTGCTAGGACTGCTCCGAAGGTGGAGTTTAAAGGAGGAATGTATTAATTTTCAGTGTTTTATCTAACCTGCCATACTTCTGGCAATTTTTATTGGATCAATTTAAAGTTGTGCAATTATGGACATACCCTAGTTATGTTACCCAACTAATGCAATTTTTATAACTAACAGAATTGTCAAGCTCATAATGTCATGAGATTGTTGGGAGTGTGACAGTTTCAATGACGCTTCGGTGAACAAAAATGGAAGGCTGATCTAAAGCAGAAGTATCAAATGTAACATTTGTAGCATTTGATACTGAGTCCAAATAACCCCGGTGTCTTCTGCTGCTGCTAGAGAAACCTTATCCCCAAGCTGAGTTTACATAGCTGCAAACAACTCACCTTTGAAAGGATGCTTAGAGTTTTGATGAAGCTCTTCATTTGTGTGCCTCACAGTTAGGGCCTGAAAGTTTTACTCTTTTTTTTTTTTTGGAATACAGTTCCCAGAAGCCTCCAGTCTTCTTAGCCGGTGGCCATGCTGGCCTGGGGATTCTGGAAGCTGTAGTTCAAAACTGTTAACTTTTGCAAGCTCTGCCTAATAGTATGACAACACTGTCTCTCCATAATATTCCTGCACTGCATTGTGAACCAAGGATGTAGGCTCACTAAATTTTATTTCATGTTATCTTATTGCCATAATCCCCATGATTCCTTACCACTGACCATACTTCCTAAGGCAATTGGTATCCAGCAGGTTAGATTTCCCTATATCATGTGTTGATGAATTTCATTGCTCAATCATATGCTCTATTAAAGAAGTAATTGTCTATTATCTGTGTTGACTGTCATACTCTTTGACTTTACAGGTGATCTCAGATTCAGAGATTATGAGAAAACCTTCTATAAAACTTCATATCCCTATGACTTCTTGTCCTTACCTGTCTTTTGTTTTCCTAAGCTAAAACCCCCAAACATGTTATTCTTTCCTCACAGGAGATTTGCTCTAGTCCTTGATCATTTTGGTTGCCCTTTCTGCATCTTACATTTCTACACTATCTCTTCTGAACTGTGATGACCAGAACTGCATTTATTTATATATTTACTTATAAATTTTAAAATATGGAATATAATTGACCACATTTATAACATAATTATGACATTTTTAGTCAGCCTTTCCACTAGAAAGGCAGCTAATAGACATCAATAAGAAGACATTAAACAAGAAAACCATCACAAATGATCCGTGACATCAGAAGCAGTTTAAAAGCACAGCTGGAGGAGAAATGTCTTCACACCCTTGCTGAAAGCAGTGACAGAGTGGAAACAGAATGCAACTCTCATGGGAGTGCATTCCACAGTCTGGGAGCACCACAAAAGAATGACTTCTCCTAAGTGCCCTTCTAGCCGGCCTCCTCTGGTGACTGTATTCCAAAGGGGGCCTCAGTACACAATATTCCAAGCAAGGTTAGCCTGTAGACTTTCACAAAGCCATCACAAGATTAGCAGTTTTCTTTCTTACTCCTTTTCTGATTATCTCCATGATGGTACTTGCTTTTTTCCCCAACAGTAACCACACACTGGGTTCATGTTTTAAACTGGGATTCTCCCCAACCCACATCCATTAGTTTGCGCAGGTACTGAATAGTACTTGAAGCTTGAAAAGGAAGTTATGTAACTATGTTGGAAATTAGAGTTTCCCAGAGTGATAGCGCTATTGGGAAATTTTATAGAAGCTAAAACTGTAAAGATTCAGCCTCCTTTGAGCAGAAAAAGCATGTCCAAATTTGTGTATGGCTTTTCTGAACTAAAACTGACTGAAGGAACAAAAACAAGTGCAGGCAGTTTCAGGTTACAAACTTAGAAAAGTTTAATAATGGCTTCTATATTTACATATGCATTGAGGAACCTACATCCTAACTAGCTAATGAATAGTAGTAGCTTCATTGTTAACTCACCATCTTCTGATGCAAAGCATGGTTGGAGAGGAGGAAGAGGAAGCAAAAAATGGAAGAGAAGAGAGAAGAAGCTGAGAAGGGGTCTCTTTCTTTCATAACACTGATGACCCAAGCAACAAACCCAGATCACATGATCTGATCACCTGAACAGCAAAGGTATTTATGATCATGCCATTAAATGACACAAAGGCAAATGGTGGAGTTCTGGCATGCAAAGGAGAAAGGAAGCCCCATGCTAGCTATGCCCACTTGCTCTAAGAACAAGATGGGAAATGGAGAGAGAATGCTGGAATTTTTCCAACAAACTAGTAACTGTAATTAATTCTTTTTTAGAAATCTGTAATGAAGGCCTAACAATGTAATGTTGTAACTTAACCAGGGAAACTCCTTTTGCAGTGTAATTGCTATTTTTTTATCCTTCGACATGGAAATGAATAATTGCACGTATTTTTCCATCCCTGGTCCAGAGCTTGGTGAAGATCTAAGGGATTGCCATTATAGAAGAAGATGGGGGTTTTGTGGCTGTTATTGCTATTTTTTAGCTGTCTGAGAACAAGAAATAGCTCTTTAGAAAAAGGGGGGGTATGGAGCGTGGTTGGGCTCTTGAGCTCAGTTTCCCCTCTCCTGGACCAGATAGAAAGACTAGGCTACCCTATGGAGCAGAGGTGGGAACATCTAATCCAGATGTTTTAGATTAGAAGACCAAACAATCATGCCCAACATGAAGGGATTATGGGCACTGTCGTCCAAAATATAACAACTGAAGATTCTCCTCCCCAGTAGAGGGCATATTAATATTGTGCGTACATTTCTGAGAATAAATCCCTATTTTGGGTCCTAAGAAACTACACCACAAGGCAAGCAAAGTACTGTTAGCCTATTTCCTCAAGGAGTGAGAAGTAGGCCAAGTGGGCCATTTGTAAGGAGAGATCATCACTAGAGAGTTTGAGTGTTTTGTAACATTTCTGGGTGTGTGCAAATACATAAAAATATAAGATGACCACTGGCAGAGATACACAGCTTAATGTGTTTACTAGCAGCAACACACACCCCCAACTCACATTATACCCTCACAAATGCAAGCTGGGCATCTGAAAAGACAGCTCAGAGCTCGTGCTTGTTCTCTCTCTCTGTCTTCTGTTCTTTTTATGGACATGTTGAGACCATATCCATAACTCAGTAGCTAGGTGTGGGACTAACTCTACCATTATGCAAAGTAGTACTTGGAACATTTTTAAAAGTACATCACTAACTATATTGGCCATTTTGAGAGTGAGAGAAGACTTGTTGCCATCAGTAATTGCTTGAAGGGTGACATGTTAAGAACATGCAAGTAATGTATGACTTTAGATTTTTAAATGTAAAGAACACACTTGAAAATAGAAAAATCGCCGCCCATGGACCCCCTCCCTGCAACATCACCCCTTGCAATAAAAATAGAAGAATATTGCTAATTGTTGCATTGTTTCACAAAAGGAATATTGTTCTGCCCTTGTTACTCCATCCCAATGGTCATTAAAGGTAATGTTGTCATGACTTGTAATACATTGGCTGGCATGCTGTTGCTTAATCCAACAAGAGTAGACCCATTCAAAGAACTGTTGAACTGTGAGTCTAAAAGTAGGAAAATCTAATGGACTCTTTGGGACTACTTCACTCTGGACAAAAACAGAACTTAGGCTGTTCCTTCCAAACTCTGGGGAAGCTGTTGTTGAGCGCCAAGGAGGCAGCAGTGTGAGGTTGGAGGAAGAAGGTTGTGTGCTAGTCAGCCTGCCCTGCACCTCCTGAGCTACCTGTTGCCCTCAAGTCTGTCTGGTAGATGACACGGCTGAAATAAGGATCAGGTTGGCATTGAATGGGGAGAGGTGCCATCTAATCATTTGTCTCGTAATAAAAATGTCACAGGACATTGTTAGGCAGGGACATTTCAGAAGTCTTGCCAACTATTTCCTAGCCATTTGGGGCCATTTACATCTAATTTCCCTACTAATAGATGGGGCTGGAATGCTTGGCCAATTATTACTGAGAAGCTTAAGGCAGTTGTCCTGGCTTGTTTAACCTTCTCTTATACATGCCAGACTCCTTCACAGCTGTCAGATAATGATCTTATAACCATATAATGGAGGAAAAGCAGAACAGGTATGAAATATAGCTCTCACTAAAAAGCAGTGATGTAAAAACATTTGCAGGCTCTCATGCCTGTATGTCTGTCACTCTGACTGATCCCAACAACTCCAACCACCACCCTCACCACCACCGTGCATGCATGGGTGTATGTGTGCAGTGTCTAAAATTACCTAAACTGGAAGAGATCAAAAGTAAATACTCCACACAAAGTAGCAGTCTCTTAAAATCAAATGCCAACAAACATATTTGTTCAGTTTTTGGCTCACGCACACAATCCTAGTCTTGAATGCTTAACAGAAGTCTCTTCTGAGGTAGGAGATTACGTGTTATGTTCAGAATGATAATTAGCGATACTTTGTTGCCAAATCCAGCAAATGAAATTCGATGTACATTTGTCCACTGTTGGCCATGGTGGGAGACAAATGTCTTGTGTCCTTTCAGAACACCCACACCCACAGCTAGTCATCAGGCCATCATACATGTGAAAAAATCTGGAATACGGTCAGTGTGTAGTCCATGTTAAGGACAGAACTACACACTGACATCTTCAATATTTATGTAATAGTGATCTTTAAATCTTGCCTCTCTTGCAATGAGGGAAGAGGAAAAGCAGCTCATGGAAAGACAGGGAGTTGTGAAGGATGAACAGTAAGCAGTTTGAAGGGCTAAGAACTTTTCTCTATCCCATCGCTTCTCAACCAAAATATTGCTTCCTCCAACCCAGCTGGACTTCCAGAAAAGGAGAAATGGTAGCTAGATTTTGAAAGTGTAGTCAAGCCAGGACTTCACAGAGGAGAGGCAAAGCCAGGGTCTTGCCCACCTTCTTCATGTCCCATTGGCCCCATCCTGACCCTACTATAGCGTTCAACAGAAGTCACCACAAGCACGGGCGTAGGGGAAAGGAGCAGGGTCTTCAGCAACCCATCTGCCTCAGGCTCCATCAATTTTCTGAGCATCTCTATGTACACCTATATGTTAAGCATTAAGAAAGAGACAAGTTGGTTTGTGAGAACTGACATACCGTTTTTAAAAGTAGATTTCATTAAAGCATACAGTTTCAATATAATAAAATCACAATCTACAAACAAAATATACAATACAAGAAGAAGCATAACTGTATTTAAAAAAAACTACCTTAAAACCCCCGACTACTAATAAAAATATTATACATATAATATTGGCTTCCCACTTCCCAGGCAATGGTTGCTATTCATCCTATAATGTGATATCAAAATAATCATAACTATTAATTCTCTTTCTTATCAATATTACTATTTCAGATAATTTTAATTTTATCCAAATCTCCTAAAACATCTACTGGAACAAAGAAAAACAGCTCTACTAGCATTGATCTAACTTTACTTTTCAATCAAATCCTCTTATACCTTATCTTCTTTCAGTCAGCACTAAAAATGACATAACCTTCTCCCACTGTTTTTTGTATTCAATAATAATGTATCCAGTTGCATGGAGAACAAGCTGGGCACAACATGCAAAGGGTCTCCTTCTTATTTGGCTGTGCCACCTCCCGGGGGAGAAGTGGAACATGTCTATGTCGCTGTGGCTGGTGCCTCTCCGCTCAGTGGGAGCAGTAGGTTTTAGTTTGGACTTTAAAGAAGCTATCCAAGGCCCTAAACCACGGCCCCAAAAAAGTTCCATGTGTAGGAGAAGGTCAAAGCTTGACCAGGAGACCAAAATAAGGTAGAGCTGTACTAAAGGAAAAGTATTCTGAATCAAGGAAAATGTAGGAAGTGCAGAGTTATTTAGCTCTTAGTAATGCAGTAGCATAGGAACGTGGGGGGGGGTGATTCACCCCAGACGGCAACATTTCTGGGGCATCCTGGCCCATAGTCACGCCTTCATGTGCCCTACCCACACTCCCATGCAACACAGCCACACCACTCACACAGTGGCCACGCCCCACACACAGTGGCTCCACCCTCCTCTCACCCACCCCTCCACACACTCCAAGCTCCGCCACTGTAGGAATGTCAAGAAAAAGCATCCTAACCCAACTGTCAATGAAGTGCCATTTTTTCTACTGATAACAATAACAATATGAAATATAAGGGAATGGTTCAACATGAACGATTTTCAGTTGATGCTTTCTTAGGAATTTTCCATTATGACTTTACTGACTGCTGTTTCATGATTGACTAACATCTCCAGTATCCACCCACAATTTGTGATATATTTCTGTATATTGTTGCTACGTAGATTTTCCCATAAATTGTAAGGTTGGGTGCCAGACCTCAGTTTGGTGCCAGATACTTCAGGTTGCATCCTGGGCATCTGGACCAGCAGTGTGTCATTAAATAAACTCATGTCTTCAGTTCACAATGGCTCCATTCATGAAACCATAACTGAACAAATTTCCCCTTCAGCAGCTAGGATAAGTCCTTTAAAAGGTAGAGTAAAACGCAGACTGGATCCACTGTCCCCACTGACACGGAAGCCACCAGCTGCTATTCTCTCTCCCCCTCTCTCTCTCACTTCTATTTTCATTTATATTTATTTTTTATTCAAAGACATACAAAAAATAACAGAAGAAAGTACAATCTAACAATCCAACAAACAATACAACAAAAAAGAAAAAACTGGAAAAGACAAAAAATAGAAAGATTAAGAAAGGAAAAAACCTAAAATAAAAAGAATAACTAAAAAGACTACAGATAACCAAAAATTGGTTCCCACCCCGTTGCAAACAGCTTATACTACCTAACCAAATACACCTAATTATTAATTTCATAATTGTGTATCATACTTATTATTTATTGCTAGCCGTTTATCATCATAATTGTTTACCTACCTACATAATTAATTGCCAATAATCACTTATATAATAATCAACATTTCTAATCACTTATCATAGCTCAGCACTTATTTGATTACATACTTAACAAACAATTTATCCTCAAAAAATAATAATAACCATCAAAGAAATAGTAAATAATAATGGTAAAAGCAATCATCTATATAGAAAATAACCTTAAAGCAATACACAGAACACATCATTTAATCCCAATTTTACACTTTGCATGTAATAATATAAATTTCAGATTTTAAATTTAAGGTTAAAAAAAAAGTATTGTCAGCAAATCGCCTTCACTGTTTTTTTCATTCAACCAAAAATTCTATTTGTGTAGAAAAGATTGTACATCTCTTTCCCTTTAGAAATAAAGAAATAAAGAAAATTGATAGATATTATAAACTTACTTTAAAAAAAGAAAACATTTCTCTTTAGATATATCCTCTAATATCTTATCAACACCAATATAGAATAACCTTATGATCTTCTATCCTTTTACTTTCTTTTCTCTATATAATTTGATATTCTTGAGACTATTTCATCATCTAGCATAACCAGAGTCTTTTGACTTAAATCTGTAGACATCACTCCATGAACTCATTATCAATGCTGCAATTCCAAGTCAGAAACAAACATTTCCAATATCTTTAAATGTAAAGAAAGAAAGAAAAATGTTTTCATCCCACCTTTATATTTTTAAAAATTTTCACATTCTCTTCTTCTATGACAACTTTTCCACTATTTTGTTTTGAGATAACATCCAAATACTCTCCAAACATGGATATAATTTCCTGTTTTCTCTCATCATACTGTACAATATAATCTGTCTCTTTCCTTCTTATGAATTTAAGAAGATTCTTTATTTCCTCTTCAAATCCATGTTGAATTTCTCCCTGTGTCTCTTATGGATCAACCATCCTCAGAACAACATTGCCCTGAGTCTCAAATTCTTCTGGATTCTAGATTTCAATTTCTTTCCATATATAAATGTTCTCTCCCCGCTATTTTCATGTGAACGTCAGTCTTGTACTCTACTTATGAACAAGGGCAAAGTGGGGAAAAGAATTGATTAAAGTGTACTCTGCTGTTAGATGCAAACAGCTTTTGGCGAATCCCATGGTAAATGGGCCAGCCACCACCCTTTCATACTGAAAAGAAGCATTCACACAGTTCTCAACAAGACAAGGCTTTTGCTAATGTCATACTAACAGTCCCCATGACTGGAGCTGATTTTCTCCGTCTAGCAGAGCCAGCCCAGTTGATTCTGCTGTTTGTGTCAACATCTACCTCAGCCTGTCACTGCCCCATCATTTCAAATGAAGAAGGATTGCTGTATGCTGGTAAGACAAGCCTAAACATATGCACAAATATAGGATGGGGGATGCGTGGCTGAATAGAAGTACATGTGAAAGGGAACTAGGAGTCTTGGTAGATCACAAGCTGAATATGAGTCAGCAGTGTGATGAGGCACCCAAGAAAGCCAACACAATTCTTGGTTGCATCAATAGGAGTATGGTGTCTAGACGGCAGGAGGTAATGCTCCCGCTCTATTCTGCATTGGTTAGGCCCCTTCAGGGCAGCCTCACATAGAACACATAACAGTAATCCTGTGTTGAGGTTATCAGTGCACCAGATTATGTTGGCAAAGTTATCCCTATCCAGGAAGGAGCATAGCCGTCACATCAGCCTAAACAAGTAGCCATTGACAGTCTTATCCTCCATGAAGATGGCCAACTGGTCCAAATAATACCCCTTTGTAAACAAGATATCTTTGTTATTTCACAATAAAGATCTCAGAGGTAACATTTTCACTGTCTCACTTTTGACAGGGACAGAGATAGCTCCCTGCCTGTCACAAAGTCAACTGTCAGGGATAAGGATGTACTAAGCCTCTCTCCTTTATATTTAGTTTACTGCAGGGAAACAGTTTTTCACATACAGAAGACATTTCAAAACAGTTTGAAATTAAAATTCTACCTATGTCCATCACTCTATTCTCGCTTCAGATTGTAGAATCACTCCAATCTTTGTCAAGATCTAGAATTCCAGTGTCTATTGCCACACTAACAACAGACATCCTACATTTTTTAAAAAATGGATTACAATTTGAATCAATGAGGTTTACTCTACAGTATTTGGAAAGAAAGTACTTGGGAAGGATTGTTTTGTGATGTCTTTTGCATTTTTCTCAGAATTTCAGAATTCTCAGAAAAGTTCAATATCTGAACTGTAGCCAGAAAGTGCCATATCTGAATTAGCCACTTAGAAGAACCAAATAGCATGTTTGTGTGTGTGTGTGTGTGTGTGTGTGTGTGTGTGTGTGTGTGTAAGACATTTTAGTTATAGTAACAGGAACTCATCTGTAATGAATAACTCAGCAAGAAACCTTTTCGGATCTCAGTAACAATAACACATAAATGACCTGTTGGGTGATCAGAGCAATGAATAAGGTAATTAGATCCCTTGGAAAAAGTAACAATAGAATATCTGCATTTAAATCTGCATCTCCTCCTCCACTCCAACTTAGAACTCTTACCACGTAGTCATCATCCTCATCAACCTCATCCTCATCCTCACCAAGTCAGCTACTTGTCAGCTACCTCTCCCCTCAACTGTTTATATGTCTTCTTGACTAAAGTGTTCTAGGGATCTCCAAAGCTTGCTTACCATTCTGTACACATTTGATTGATCCTAGTAAAGATATTGCCTGATTGTAGTTTACATAGGAGCTAATGTCCCAAGAAGACAAGACTGTATGATCCATCCTTCAAAGTTTGGGAATGTTACTCTCTGGACTACTGTTTTGGACCAGTGGCCACACTATCTTGGGCATTCTGGGAACTGTAGTCCCAAAAGAAATGCTTCCAAGTTCCATCTATTTTATAGCCAGTGAGAACATTAGTCCATCTGTCTCACTATTGTCTATATAGCTTAACGATTGGTCTGTGCCTGAAGAACTTAAAGACCAAACAAGGGCCTCACTGTTTGCTAAACTCTTGGCTACAACTCTGCACAATCTATATCTATAGCTACATCTACATCTTGAAGTCAACTAGATGGACCAGTTGTTGTTCACTTTGTGAGGAAAACCACTTTTGTTTCCATTTCGCAGTTGTGGAGAAAACATTGAGGCAGAGATTTGCCCCAGGGTTGTATCCTGGGCCAGGCAGACTCTGGAAACCAGGACTCCCACGATCCCATATCCAAAATGTTGTATTTTCTACACTGGATTAGTTTTCTCCAGTTTTTTCTTTAGTCATTTCATGCCTCTTTCTGCAGAAATCTTCCCCCACATCACCCCACCCCACCCCCCTAAAACACATACTAAGCGTCTTTCCCTTTGCCTCCTGCATGGCTCCATTCTGGAGACACCCCTTGATTTCTCACTAAAGGCTGTTACATCATTTGCATTGCCAAGAAGATAGCTGGCTACTCCTCCCCACCCCACCCACCCCACGAGTCCTGGCATCCCCCAAGGGAAACAAAATACTTCAGCAACAGCTTGGAACAGAGTTGCCAGTGGTGCTCAAAGCCACTGGCAAACCAAGCCGGGAAGCCACAGAACACAAGGGGCATTTGTTTGCTCAGGTCGAGTACATCAGCCCCACTGTTCCTGATCCTTTGGAGCCCTTGTGTTCACTCCTCCAGTGCAGCCGCGAAGACAGCATTGAGCACCGTTCAAAATAGTAAAAGCTGAGGTATTCCAGTCACTTCATGTAAAAACACTCCACTGCCTCTCAGCCATTAAATGAATGAAGAGCAAAGACCGTTTCGCATAAACATCCAGCCAAGAGAAACCTCGGAGGCCGTGTGGAGGCTACCGCTCCATACAATGTGGATCATGTTTCCCCAGTGCAAATATTACCCTTGGCACAGGCCGGCCTTGACTTCATGAGTTATGTGGCATTTTCTTGTTGCTATATTTGAGTTGGTCCAAAAAAGAAAAAAAGGAAGCATAAATAGCCGTAGATTTTTTTCATCCTCTGAGCTATCAGAACACAGGACACAGCCTGTGCTAGAGAACTTCATGTTCTTAAAAGGCCCCCATAACTTCAATGACAGCTACAGCACCTTCAGGATTTGCAAAGAAGAGTGAGGATGCCACTCAAGAATTCACCTCTGTTGGGAAAATATCTTTCACTGTTTATTTCTTAGTGACATCTATTAGTTAAATTTACAATCAGCTCACAGAGACACACATGGCTCACCTCTTCCCACCTTACCCCTCAATAACCTGGAGTGTGAGCCCGAGAGAAAGAGAGTGACCGGCTCAAGGTCACCCAGCCACTTTCATGGCTCGGTAGGGACAAGAACCTGTCTCAGTCTTCCAAGTCCCAGTCCAATATTCCAACCACTACACCATACTGCCTTTCCAAATCTGTCTTAATACTTTTACAAGGGTACCAGCCCCCTAGATCCAGACCAGGATGTAAATGCTTTGGGGAACTGTGTTTTTAAGCCTCTGTCAGAGAACAGATTTGTATACTCGTTCAAATACATACACACATGCATCAAAACTGTAAGGCAATCCTAGAGTGACAGCACGAGACTGAGCCATATGGAGTAGGAATGGAAGGACTATTCGCAATGATTTGTTTCCAGGATGAAAAACTGGTTTCGTCTGTCAAAAATAATAATAGACCAGGAAGAATTTTGCATAGATCTCTCTAGGCATCTGAACATCTCAAAGTGTTGCAGAGAAAAATGTGTTTTTGCTGTACAGAGGATTTCCTGCACAGAAAACCTGTGTGTTTTTTTCCATAGAAAAAAACCTTTTCCACCAAAAATTGTTCTTCCCCCTGCAGAATACAATAATTCTTTTGCAATATTTTGGAACATTCAAATACAAGGAGAATACAGCAGAGGAATATTCATTTTCAGGAGAACCTGCTGTAATTATTCATCCTGGCACACAAGGTCAAAATTATTGAGGATTTACATCCTCTGTATGGGAATACTGACATATCTGTGTCACATGCCTTTGAGAGAGCTTGATAAGTAATTTTTTAGAAGGAATGAGCATCACTTTACTTCTGCTCATTTATAGATGGTTTCAGCACATCCTCATATTCATTTTCCTTAAAAGTAACTTCACAAGTTACCCTGTCCTTTGGCATCCTGTATGTGCAGAGCATGTTTTTTTAAAAATCTCCAAAACTGCCTAGGCAACTATTTTAATAGGCACAAATTCATTCTTGATCTTGGCTAACAAAAGCAATCACCTCATAAACTGAATAAAGCAGTGTAGGCTGTGATGATGCAACCTGGCCTTGAGTCACAACTGAATCATACCCCTAATGGGCAAATGCTCAAAAAGAGATGCTAAATTGGTAAGATCCCAATAACTTTATCACACAGTAACAGAGACCACTAGTACCAAAGTCAGAGCACCAAG
>CAOKZL010004199.1:0-41869 GCA_948472985.1 Iguana delicatissima
CTGTTTTAATTTAAAAAGTTTCGGACGTTGCCTTACTGCTCTGCAGCGGCTTCCCAGGCAGACGTGGTGCTCTTCGATCCCCTCACTCTTACCCGGCTTTCGAGCCCCTCTCTCAGTAGCTCATCTGGCCTAAAGAGTGGAAATGGATCCCCGTCGAGCTCCTCTGGACCCCCTTTACCGGGGGGTACTTTGCCGAGTGTGGAATGTTGGCAAATCTGCGTGGGGTGTCAGAAACAGTGGGAACTATCTCACTGTTCTGGCAATCGCAGCACCATTGAAACCGGAAGTCGGCAAGTCACACTCTTTCAGCCTCAGATGAAGGCAGTGCCAAACCTCCTCTCAATAAATCTTGCCAAGAAAGTCCTAGGAGAGGGTTGCCATAGGTCAGAGTTGGTTTGAAGGAACATAACAACTACTACAAAATGGAAGTAACTCAGGTATTAAAAACTATCTACTAAGAGTAGCAGCAGTAAAAATGAGCGCTAAACTGTAAGTAAGCCACTAAAAGCAGCAATAGCCTTACTGAGCATTAAGTTCTGGCAAAGAAGGAAGCATTGGCCTGGTACCTAAAATTCACTAATTACAGGTACAGTGAGGAGTGAACATATCACATCAATATTAAAATCACTCCGCTGCCTGCAAAATAGTTTCTGGGCAAAGTAAAAAGTGTTGGTTATTACCTTTAAAGCCCTATATGGTTTGGGTCCAAGTTACCTGCAGGATTGCCTCCTTCCATACAATCTGTCCTGTACACTCAGGTCCTTGGGGAGGGGGGGCATTTACTTAAACTGGTCAGGACTAGACTGGCAACAGTCATCCAGAGGGCCTTTTTATTAGCTGCCTCTAGACTGTGGAATGACCTGCTAGAAGAGATGCAACAGCAAAATTTTACTGTTGCTAAAGACCTATCTCTTCTGGCAGGCCTACCCAGTCTATTTTTAATTATACGTCTAATTCTAATTCTACTGTTAACTATGATATATTTTAATTATGATATATTTGTATTTTAAATGGTTTTGAGGTTTTATTGTATTTTAGCCATAATTTGTTTTTAATTGTATCTATGTTGTATCTTATCTTAAGACTGGGGAGAGACAGGTAACAAATAAAATTACATCATCATCATCATCATCATCATCATCAGTCCAGAGATAGGACCAGAGCCTTTCAGAACTGGGATGCTCTGACTGAAAAGCCTTTCTATGCAGTTCACTACCTTTGTCCTCTAAACACAGAAATTCCCTATGATGATAATGTCAAAATCAGCAGTTCCTAATGAGAATACATTGTTCTTGAATTATCTGGGCCTACATTACATAGGAATTTAAAAACTCCAACCAGGATTCCCAGATTGCAGGGCTAGCCCCTCTTCTCTGATCCTCAAGGTGAAGATGAAGAATCACAGGGTGAAAGCACTGCCTAATGAAAAGTGTGTGCTGTGCATTTCATTTGTTAGACTTGGTATTTTCAAATTGAACGGCATACTGTCTGCAAATGCAGCTGATGCATAACATACCATCACCAGCAAAGGCTGCTCCTTGTAACATCAGCCTTGTTTGTAACACCACCAGGACCCTTGTAACATTACAAGGGGTCATCTTTAGGTCTCAAGTATTGGCCCTGAAATCTCAGAGTCTGGGATGGAACTGACCTGGCAGCCCTAGTTCCAACCAGAATTTTGCATTTTGCCCACAGACAGATAGAAGGATAGTGAATAAGTTTCCCAAATACTGAAATATGTTCCATCTCATCAGTCTCTACAAGTCACTTAGCTGCTGCATTTTGAAGCAACTATAGCTTCAAACGCAGCTCTACATAACAGTAATTTAATCTGAATATTTCCAGACATGGTTAATAGTGGCCAGGTTCCTTTTGTCCAGGGGATATATAGTTGATGTACTGGGATCAGCCACAGATGTAACTTGGACATCTTGAATCAAATATCACCTCTCTAATCAGAGAAACCACCTACCTCCATCATATTTGGATTAATATCCAGTTTATTATTCCTGTCCATAACTGATGTAAATTCCTCTTCCTGTCCATAACTGATGTAAGAACCGATTTGGGTACGTGATGCTGCTTACCTGATGAATATGATAAAAAGGAGAAATAGAGCTGGCTGTGCTCAGAGCTGAATGCAATTAAACTAGTGATACAAGACCCCCTATACTTGGATACTCACATGGTTTCTTCAGTATATATTAGACTGTGCAAACCTTTCCTTCCTATTCTCACAAGGTAATTAATCTGAAGAGGTAAATCAATCCAAACTGTGCTTTGGCAAAATTTATTTAGACTACAGTTCTTTCCAATGCACCCAAAATACCTGATGGGTGGGAAAGATCTTAAAGCATGACCACTTCCAATAGGAAACACTACTTTTTAGCTCATTTAACAAACAGGAATAATTACAGAAAACAATAAACTAAACATTCCTTCTTGTCAGCCAGATTTTAGATTTTACAAGCAAGATACATAGATGCATAAGGGTGTAGCTCTCAGCATTCTCTAGTCTGTATGCCCCAGCAATTACCCAGTGGCAGGTAGCCAGAGCAATGGTGACCAATGAAAACCTAATCTAGTTCGTGGCCTGTCAAAAGACTAGCAAGTCTTACATCATTGGATGAGTAGTGGTCTTGTGCAAAAGACCAGTAATCTTGTCTTTAATTAGTTGGTGACAAAAGACCAATGACAGTCACTTCTGATAGGAAGATGTGCAGATAGAGTGTGGCCTGTGATACTGAATAAGCTGATGCTAGACCAGATCGGGCAAGCAGCCTCTAGCCACCTCCATTGACTTCTTGTGTGGTCGTTTACAACAACTGTAGAGTACACTGTTCCTCAGATAAGTATGCAGTAGTGCTGGTCAGAGCTAAGCTATTGGCTAGTGCACAATAGTGCAATACCTATTATGGCATAACTGATGTCTCTACTTTCAATATAGATGAAGGTATGCAGATGATTACAGAAATGTATGGTTTTTCTCTTCAGATGCCTATCAGAGATGCATGGAATTCTTCAACATATGACTGCATTATACTGTTGTTTAAGCAGATGTTCAGTTCCTTAGAAACATAAAGTCTATATAAGATGGATGCCTAGATTTTGAAATATCAATGTAAAAGTTATGTGCCTAGACTGGAAAGTCTAGATTCTTCCTCCAGGGGAATGTATATATTATTGATTAGAAAAATAACCTAAAATATTACAAAGTTGCATGTTTATTCCCCAAGTCAAATATTCTGACACTCTTAAAGTTACTTAAGGAGAAAGCTGATGTTACATCTCCCTCTCAGAAAGCACTGTTCACAAATCTGAAAGCTCAAGTGACCAAACCAATGGACTCCAGGAAATTCCTAACAGATACAGATTAATGGAAAAGTGGAAACAGATCTGTAAGTCCTCCACATAAATAAATAGGGTGGAGGAATCATGCTTGTTTTGCTGCTCCTAAATGTGTTAATTTTATTCTGAAGCAATTCCTGATATGTTAATTAGGGCTCACTTTCTGGTAATTCTGTTTGTGGTTTAGAATTGAGGTGGAAATACAGTTTGGAGCTCTTTCAGCTTTTAAAGCAGTCTGCAGTGATGGCTGATGGCTTCTATTGTCAGTGCAGCAGTGATTCTAACTCCAGGTTTCAGTCTGAATTTTAAAGGAGTTGCTGAACTGACTGTGGAGATTCTCTGCCAACTAACATGGAACTCACCACCCGCCAGTGGCAGTTTGCCAAGAAAGCATGACTCTGTATGAAAGACTTAAGGGAAGAGAAGGGAAAGGATGAGAAAGTATTATAAAAGGATGAAACTTGAGAGTAAAGATTTTATCTTCCCAAAGGGTAGTAAACTTGCCTGTCTGTGATGTAGAGACAGAAAACTTGAAGGGACAGCCTAACAGATTTTGAGTGAAGAAAAAGAAAGTGGCTCCCCTATCCAAACAATCAGGGGGAAAGTGGAAGGGACCTTGTGGTTCTGGCTTGTTTTATTTACTTCACTTATTGAAAAGACTGGCCTTCAGAACAACCACCTCAGGCAGTTAATTAAGATTGTCTGGAAAAGGTAGCTAAATGGTAATTATTCAATTTATTATTGCTGTATTTTAATGCCACAGAGAAGTAAAGGAACAGAGAAGCGGTGATGAGGGTGCTTGTGAGATTTTCTGCCTTCAATGCCAAAGCAACTTGGCTGGCCTTGGGCAGTACTGTATGTGTCTTTAGGAGAAGACATTATTTGCTGCTCTGCTTCAGGCAGCAAAGGTCTTGCTGTATTCTTGAGAACATCCTTGTTGTGGTGGTGGTTGTTTGACTTCAAATGATGACCCTAAGGCAAACCTATCACAAGGTTTTCTGGGACTGAGAGTATGTAACACACCCAAGGTCACTCAATGGGTTTCCATGGATGAATGGGGAATTGAAGCCTGGTCTCCAGGGACACAGTCTGACACTTAAACCACTACCTCATGCTGGATCCCCAGAACATCCTAGCCATACAGCCTAGCCACACAGAATTGCATCAAATTCCCCAGCCCTTTGATGCCATTCCTAAAATGTAATGGGCTCAGCCCTAGGAAATTCATGCATGAACTGCATTTGAAATTTATGGTTTTAGCTGGCTGAGGACCGGAGGAGATTCACTAGAATGTATTTCCTCCTCCTCCTCCTCCTGTTCAGAAGAGATCTTTGCTGAAGTGATATAACTCTAATGCAGTGTAGCTCCAGAAAGATGAAAAGAGGCAGCTGCAAGTCAGCATATGCTTACAGAAACCGTTTTTCTCCTCCATTAGCTTTTTTGCATGCCCAGCTGATTTTGATTTTATATTATGTGCGTCTTCTGTGCTTTTATTTGTATGTTCCCCGCTGAATGTTATCATGTCTCCTACCACCAGGGCTTCATTAAAGCAGAATGTTGTCATGCAGTGAATTACTCTGAAATGTGAAAACAGAGACAGACTTCAAAAGGAAAATGAGGTGTTCTGGGGCATCACGGGGTTGCCTGTATTTAGAGATGTCCCAATGGATCCTCCCTGCAATTTTCTGAAAACCTGACAGAAAGGCAATGAGTGTGTGCAAATGAAGAGAAAACACAGCTCCCCAGTGAACTACAATGGAGAGAACGCCATGGCAAGAACAAAGAAGATCTCTATCCCGCTGTGTTCCTGCTAAACTGAAATGAATGAAACTTATGCTGGCAGGGCAACTCTTAAGCAAGTAAATTTCTGGCTCACTACCTAAAGGCAGGACAAAGAGGGGGAAAGGCAGTTGCATTCCAATCGAAACATATTAAATGCAGAAAGGCCAGGGGGTTGAGGTTACCGGCTTCTGCATTGTTGCTGTTGTGTAATATTTTAAAAAGAGGGAGGCCCTCCTGCAAGTGTCTATTGCTTCTGGAAATACACAGAACCAAATAAACATCTCTGAGAGGAGAATTTATGTGATTCCTAACTAGCTACGTTCTGGCTTTCATAAACAAATGGGGCTTGTGAAAGTGTATCTCTGCCTTTAAAAAACTGGAACAGTTCCTTCATGGAGTTTTAGTTACCTCTGATACCTCCGAACATGTATTTTAATTCTGAGCTAGCTCTCCAAAGAAACCCAGATTTGTGGGTTCCTGTGGGTTTTTCAGGCTGTGAAGCCATGTTCTTTGATTCGTGTTTGGACGCTGCATTTTGTAGTCCCTACAGGACAAGCCTACATAGGGACATACAGGACAAGTCTACATAGGGACTACAAAACACAGCATCCAAACATGAGTCAAAGAACACGAAAGACACTGCAGACTGATCCAGCCAGAAAAATCAGCAGTAGCAGAGCATGTTATAAACCAACCTGGACACAGAATGCTATTTGAAAGACAGAAATTCTGGACTATTTGGATAACTACTACGTCAGACTACACAGAGAGGCCACTGAAATCTATAAACACCTGGACAATTTTAACAAGAAAGAGGAAACTTGGAAAGTAAACAAAAGTTGGCTACCAATACTGAAAAACACTGAAATCAAGACTCAGAAATATGCCAATGAACACCACCCAGACTCAGAAGGTCTCTCTACAGGAAACAATACAATGGATTGCTAATGAATACTTAAATGCATATCCCCTATTATGCATTATACAAACTGTTATGCATATCCCCTGACTAACAATGCAACCCTGGGGGCTGGTCCACTCAACAATGGACTACCTCACAGGCCAGCTGCATCATCAATGCATCACAAATGCAAATCCCTCCCAGCTGGGGATCATACAAGTGTATATACTCCATTCCACCTCCATGTCTCCAGATCCTCTGAAGATGCTAGCCACAAATGCAGGCAAAATGTCAGAAGCAAATACTACTAGAACACAGCCTCATAGCCTGAAAAATTCAGAACAAACCATGGATTCTGGCCATGAAAGCCTTTGATTTTAAATGTAGATTTATTGCCCCTCTCATGTTTGTGTGCATTTATGTATGATTAAGCATTCATGGCCTTACACAAGTTTCCTACACTTATGTGACAGGTTATGGACTGAAGCGCTTTTGGAATATGGAGTTGGTTCAAAAGCAGAACCCATGTACTGTACTGTTGAGAGCATGAAGGATTTACAGAAGCTCACTTGGGACCAACCACACACACATGCTGATTGCAAAGCCTCTCTGCTGGCTTGGAACCTTCTTCTCTCCTCTTAGCTCACTTTACAAGCAGCACACACATGCCAGCTGTTCCAAGCAGGCCTCCATAGACAAGAAGAACTGATGAAAGAGCCGAACTCCCACTGAATTAATGAAAATTGTCCTTAATTTTGAAATGTCAAAACAGCAAGTCATCAAATAACAGGACATCGAAAGGCAGGGGGCTGCCTGTATAGAAACTACATGTCAGCGGTAAGCCATATCATATTCATGCCTTATGGCCTGAGCTTTGAAAGTTGCATTTGAAAATCAGAAGTTTTAAATGCTAGAACTGGGAGGTTAATTCATTGTCACTAACGCAGCTAGTTTAAATTATTTAATTAGTGAGATTATTATTTTAATTTATTATTAAAGTCAGTTTTTGGGGAAGGCAACTTTAAAATGACTGAAAAATCACTTTTGAAGGGGGAAATAATTAAACATGATCCTGGGGTCAAAGATAGGATTTTATATAAATCTCTATAAGATAAACCATTGACCCGTGGGAGCACACTCAGTTTTTGCCACCTTCACAACTGTTCTTTCTGACATTTTAAAGTTCCCTTTCCCCACAATACAGTGTTTGTCTCAAAGCATGTCTAGAAAATGTCAGATTCTGAAATAAAAGTCTTAAAGCATCTTCTTGCTGTTGTTGTTGCTCTTGTTGTTGTGTGACTTCAAGTCATTTCCAATTTATGGTGACCCTAAGGTGAACCTATCACAGAGGCCATTTCCGCACTGGACTGTTATAGCGTATTATTCCACTTGCAACATCCTATGGAATCCTGGGGTTTGCAGTTTAGGGAGAGGCCGGCCAGCCCCTCCCGAAACTGCAAACCCCAGGATTCCATAGGATGTTGCAAGTGGAATAATAGCTCTATAACAGTCCAGTGCGGAACGGGTCAGAGTTTTCTAGGTCTGAGAATGACCAAGGTCACCCAATACATTTCCATGGCTGAGTGGGGGCTCGAACCCTGGGCTCCACGGTCGTAGTCCAATGCTCAAACCACTACACCATGCTGGCATCTTGCTACCTGTTAATTAACTTTGGTAATTGATCTGAAACTCTTTTCTCTTGTTTCTATTTCCATCCCATTCTGACACACATGTACACATTTCACCCTTTCAATCCCTTGTTTCTTAAATATTAATAGTGACTGACACTAAAGGTTAGTAAGGAACGAAGTTCTAGTTTCAGTCAGAGGACACTGATCCACTACATAGTGCAGCAATAAGTGTCCATCATCAAGGATCAGTTGGTTTATCAAGGGTGAGGAATTCTTAATCAGAAATGTTTTAAGCGTTTGTAAGTACATGCACAACATTTTTCTGCATAATTGCCTCACTACATCCTCTCTGGCTCTGCATTCCCACACATGAAGTATAATCTGTAGAAGTGATAGATCAGATGTTTTACACACAGAAACCAGGAAGCCCAAGCTGAATCTATGGCATCTTTTGTTTAAAAGTAAATTGGCCTGACGTGTATGTGTGAGAGAGTGAAAGCTTTCCACTTAATTCTCCAAGACTATACCCGTATTACGGAATTACAACTGTTCAATACCACTTTAGGTGACATGGCTCAAAATGAAAGACTACTAGTCTTGCCTACTTCAGAATCACCAGCTGATAGCCTTTCTCTATGAAGAAAGTCGTTAACACTCTGGTGATTAGATATCTTCATTCTCAGTCTCTATTTGGGGATTCTTGGTTTACAGATATGCACAAAAAGTGCACTTAAAACAATAACTGATATTTCCAATGTCTCCTACCTGTATAGGAGTGAAAATTATTAGGACTGGAAACAAATACTGCATTTTTCAGCTTAAGTAAGTGCTGTCCATAGGAAAAAATGCAGTTGGGATATCTGCTTATGACAGATGCTTGGAGAAAATATGTCTGAAACCAAAATGGTTCCTAGGCTATGAGACTAACTGCAAAGAAAACACCTGGTGAGGAGGCATAAGAAAAATCATCACAGGAAGAGAAGAAGGAAAAGAATAATTAGGAAAAATTCCTATCTGGCGCTATAACTACCAGCATTTCCTGCTACAATCCATATCTCGGCCATCACATCCCATAATCTATGAAATAAATGGGCACTTAGATACATTATCATATGATGGCTCTGTAGAAACTGAAAAAAATAGAAAAAGATTTATTTTTGCTACTATTAAAAAGGGACTAGTAGTGAATTTCTGGATTGAAATTTATTGTAGAAAATATTAAAACTAAACAATAGCCGTAAATATATTTTACAGCCCAGATAAAAACTGAATTGAAGATGATGCTAAGGAAAAAATAAAATCAAAATCAAAATGCTCAGAGCCAGACAATAGGTCCCTCTAATATTGAGATTTGAAGGCAGCTTAAATCATAGAATCATAGAAATGTAGAGTTGGAAGAGACCACAGGGGCCATCCAGTCCAACCCCCTGCCCTCAATGCACTCCCAACAGAAAGAAAATCTGTTCATGATACATGCACTCACTTTTACCTCTGATAAAAAAAAGTTTTTTACGTTTCTTCCACACTTTGCTTTGCTCTTCCCAAACCTCCTATTTATTATGGCTTTCAGTATAAATTAATCTTGTACAGTAAATGACACAGAAAGGGTGGTTCATTCCATTTATTTATTTGGAATCTGTAGGGAAAAAATGTCTGGTTTGTTTCATGTTACTCTGATGGAGAAACCTTCTCCCGGGGTCAACAATTTAATATTAAATATGAATGTGTGTCTGAGAGGTTGCCTGGATGAGCTACGTAGGCAGTCACAGTCAAAGGACCGAGAACCAAGTCAGGCCAGTAAAATCCCCAGTCACATAGCCCCAAGAGACCTCAAGATGTGTAAACCCACAATAAACAAAGGGTCCTCAGCCCCGAGACGCCGACTTGAGGGGATAAGCGTGTGTGCCTAAAGTTGAGCAAATATCCTGTCAAGTGAGGACCATTTACTTGAAGTCACACCACAAACAAACACAGCTGAAGATCCTGAGACTATGGCAACACCTTGTAATCCCATCATGCAAAGGAAATTACCATTGTGGAGCTTCATTATCGCTCCAACACCCATTGTTCTCCCTGGAAAAGGATTAGTCCACCAGGTACTTTTTCACCTACAAATAGTCCCGGTTTTTGAGAGTTTCTTCGGATCGCTCCCGGCCACCCCAGCACACCGTTGCTCTGTCCGTTGAGTAATCCCCTCAGCCCTCTCCATGCTGAGCCCCACTTCTCCGCTGCCTTCTCGGGCCCTGGACTTCAGGAAAAGATGCAGCATTACCCCTTAAAGCTGTACCCCTTCATTCCTCCCTTTCCAATTTCCTCTCTATTGTTTCTTAATAGGTCTTGGGTACGTGTGTGCATGATTGCGTTGGTGCGTGAGACTTGAATTCAATAAAATCATTTATTGGACATTCTTGTTTGGTTTTTGGCTTGGCCTGGCCCCGCAAAAACTGGGTAAAAAGACCCTGCTAGGTTACCCTGCCTCTTGCATTGCTATAGCTTGTGCTCTGGCTAGTTTCCATTCCTCATCACATGGAGCACATTGAGGTGTCCCCCAAGGGACCCCAGAAATCAGGGTAACATTCAATTGGGTTAAATTTAGAAATTTACATAAATGTAGGGTCAACTGTTTTCCAATGACCTGTAGTTTCTGATTTTTGTAAGCATTCTCAAGCAGCCCTAAATCTGTAGCTGAGATCTCCTCACAGCTGAAGACTAAAGCTGAAGCTAAAGAATTTTTTCTCTGTTATTTGACTTACAGAATAACTGCATACCACTTTCTATTCTTCTGGACAAATATATAACCTTTTTATGGTCTGTTCTGTTCGGTGTATAACACATAATAAATGTTATTTTTTACAACTGTCTTCTTCTTTCTACACCTGAAGTATTATCCCTATAATCACTCCAGTGAACTTAGCCATTTATCGGTGTTTGAGAAGTGAGAAATAGAACATGCTCCATTTTCCTTATATCATTCTGAATTTTGTCAGCCGATTGTATGAACTTAAAATCATTAATGCATTTAATTGTATACATATTTGGTACGTCCACTAATAATACTGGGCTGTAACAGAATTCTTTTAAAAACTAAGGCCATTTCTGCACTAGACGGTTATATTGCTATTATTCCACTTTCAACATCCTATGGAATCCTGAGCTTTGAAGTTTAGGGAGGTGCTGAGGCCACAAGTCAGAAATTACTAGAAGGCACACAACAAAATAACAGTAAACATGTTAAATATGCAACTTAAACTCTCTGCGAAGAGGGCATTGTAGAGTCTGCATGCTTTGACCTGTACTTGTTGAGGATCTGGAGAACTGAGAAGCTAGGGAAAGGTTGTAAAGTTGAAGGCTTTCATGGCCAGAATCCATAGGTTGTTGTGGGTTTTCCGGGCTTTGAGGCTGTGTTCTGTTAGTATTTTCTCTTGATGCATCTGTGGCTGGCATTTTCAGAAGATCTGGTAGCATAGAAGTGAGACATGGAAGTGTAGTCTCCAGACAGGAGGGAGCAATTTGGCCTGTGTGATGGCTTATTGTTAAATTGGCTATCCCCCAGGGTGTATTGTTAGTCAGGGGGTATGCATAACAGTGGGTTAAGTACACAGCAACCCACTGTGTTGTTCCAGAGTCTGGGTGGTGTTCATTGACATATTTTTGAGTCTTGATTTTAGTGTTCTTCAGTACTGGTAGCCAAATGTTGTTTACTTTGTAAATTTCTTTTTTCTTGTTGAAATTTTCCATGAGTTTATGGATTTCAATGGCCTCTCTGTGTAGTCTGACATAGTAGTTGTCAGAATGGTCCAGAATTTCTGTGCTTTCAAAAAGCATTCTATGTCCAGGTTCGTTTATAACATGTTCTGCTACTGCTGATTTTTCTGGGTAGATCAGTCTGCAGTGTCTTTTGTGTTCTTTGATTCATGTTTGGACGCTGTGTTTTGTAGTCCCTATGCAGACCTGCCCAGAACTGCAAAGTATGCTGTAAACTCCAGCAGAAGTTAGAGGATCCCTCTTGTCCTTTGCTGAATGTAGCATTTGTTGAATTTTCTTGGTTGGTCTGTAGATTGTTTGGAGGTTATGTTTCTTCATCAGTTTCCTATACAGTCAGTGATTCCTTTGATGTATGGTAAAAACACATTCTCTTTGGTTGGCCACTTATCTTCACTGCTGTGTTTTTTTCTGGATCTTGAGCCTCTTCTGATGTCTGAACTAGAGTAACCATTGGTCTGTAGAGCCCAATTTAGATGGTTCAGTTCGTCTTTCATGAGGTGGGGTGCACAGATTCTTTTTGTACGGTCTACCAGAGTTTTTATTGTGCTCCTTTTTAGTCCTGGATGCTAGTTGGAGTTTTTGTGTAGATATCTGTCAGTGTGTGCAGGTTTTCTGTAAATTGTGTGGCCCAATTGTTGGTTAGGTTTGCAGATGACCAGGACATCCAGAAATGGTAGTCTTCCTTCAGTTTCTTTTTCCATGGTAAATTAGATATTTGGGTGGAGGTTGCTATGTATATCCCCTGACTAACAATACACCCTGGAGGATATCACATTTAACAATAGGCCATCACACAGGCCAACTGTAACACACGCAAGTTGCTCCCTCCCACCCAGGGACTACACAAGTATATATATTCTGTCTCACTTCCATGCCATCAGATCCTCCGAAGATACCAGCCACAGATGCAGGCAAAACGTCAGGAGAAAATACTAACAGAACATGGCCTCAAAGCCTGGAAAACCCACAACAACCTAAGGAAAGGTTAGTTAACCCTTGCAATCACAAACCTCAGTTTTCCTAGTGGTCAGAGTCACCACATTGGGAACAAATGTACAGCACCCACCACCTGCTACCTAATCCAACAAGAAAAAGAAACACTTTGATATTTGCACTTGAGACCTTTTCATCTACAAAAGAGCTGATAGGTAAATAAAATAATAAAGGATAGGAACTGAATGTACAAAACCCTTTCTCAAATTCAGGACAGCTTCAGTGGAAGTGAAAACAATTTTCAATTCAATTTAAACTTTCGTAATTCTGGAGGAAATTAAGCAGCTGGAACTCTAGCTATTGAAAGGAAATGCAAGTAAAGAGTGATGTGCCGGGAGCTGGATAACAGCCCTCTTTTAAATGTAGATCTTGTGTGGTTCTTTCAAACCAGTCTCCTGTCAGTCCTCATCTGTACCGTGCTGAATAATTATTTCATCAGAGTGGTTATGGATCAATGCACCCAAAGTATCTGCAATTAACAAATCTTGTAAAAGGTCCAGCTGGGCATTCTCTATAATGAAGGATTCTGAGCTCTAGATCAAACTTCTGCATTATGCATACATCATCAGCATTACAGCAGAGGTTGTTTTAATTGCTAATAGCTTACTGACATACAGAGTATGCACTTAACAGGTTTGCAATATAATGTGCATGGATTTATATAACTTTTTTTTTGTATATTTACATGGCTATTATGCCTGGACAGTTCCAGTTATAAGACTGATATCACTAAATATGAGTCCCAGGTTGGGGGAGGGAATGGAGATAAAGAAATAAGTACAGTACAACATGATATGGAGAGCCAATGTGCTGTAGTGGTTTGGGCATTGGACTGTGACCCAGAAGACCATGGTTTATTTCTCTGCTCAGCCATGGAAACCTACTGGGTGCGTCACATACTCTCAGCCCCAGAAAACTCCATGGTAGGTTTGGCTTAGGGTTGCTATAAGCTGGAAATGACTGGAAGGAAAACAACAAAACAAAACAACAATAACAACAATGATACATTTCAGGAATGTTATAAGGAGTCTAGTAAATGTATACAGTTGTTCATAACTGTGGGCTTGACCTTTGCAAAATTGATTATTCATGAGGTGCATGTGTGCCTCCCTCTCATTCTCCTCCACCCATTCCCTTGTCTTTTGCCTAGGTACACATGCCTTCCTTCTCCACCCCCAGGGAAATAACAAGGGCATGGGGGGAGTACTGTGCATGGAGAAGGAAGGCACGTCCATGTCTTCCCCCACTTCCCTTGCATTTGCCTGGGTGTGGTGAACCTGCACTGGAGCAAAAGGTGAAGGAATGGGGTAGGAGTCATGTGCACCTCCCCCACCCCATTCCCATGCTTTTGCCTAGGCATGGAGAACTCATGCTGAGGCAAAAGGCAAGGGAATCTGAGGAAGCACACATCACCCTTCATTCCCTTGCCTTTTGCCTGGGCATGGAGAAGAAGGAAGGCATGAATGCCAGGGCAAAAGGCAAGGGAATGGGAGCCCTGGAAGGGAATGGGAGGAGGAGTGTAGGGGAGAGTTATTTGTGGTTTTCCACTTCTGTGAGTGTTCTGTGCCCTAAACCCTTGTGAAAGTGGAGGAGCCACTGTAGTATATTTTTATCATGTACTAAAAGCAGTCTACATCTTTGTAGCAACATCAGGAAGAAGACTGCAAACTTTGAGCAGAGCAGCAGTATACTAAGGCCTTTTCTGCATGGGGTGAGGGAATTGCCCCATGCCGGTACTCACCAGACCTGTATGCTACTTGCACGGGTCCAGACTGGTCTGAAGCAGTGCATGGCCGCGCTCCGCACTGCTCCAGGGACAAAAATGGCGACTTCCGGTTGGTGGAGACTCTCCACCAATTGCTGAAGCTCGCCAGCCTAAAGCCCTCCCCCGGCAGATCTGCAGGCTCACACTGGTGCGAGCCTGCAAATGTGCACTGGAGCGCGGCCACGGAGTGGTGCGCTCCGTGCTTTCAAAAGACCTGTTTTAAGCAGTCTTTCAAAAGCACGCTGAATGACCACTTTGGGTCGTTCCACAGCGGGCTGAGGTCCGCTCCCAGGTGTAGACGTCCTCTCTGGAGGACGCTTTGCACCATTTTAAAAACCCCGTGTGGAAAAGGCCTAAGTCAGACAAAAACTCTCAGTTCAGACAAGTCATAACAGACAATAGAGCGTAAGATTGACAAACAGTATGGATTCACATGAGGCTGTTTCCTATGATACTGTGACAAAACAGTGTCAGGTCTTTGTCAAGGTAGGCCTCCTGCCTTTGCCAGTACTATGTTGGCCATAGCATACTGTCTCCCAAACCTCCCACACATGGGCTTTCCCCCCTCCAGTAAGAAATCAGAAGTAAGCATGGATAGTTTCTACCAATTAAAGTAAAAATCAAATTTCTGTGTTACCCAGAACTAGACTAGCATCAGTAGGAATGCATTTAGATGTAGCTGTGATGGAAAGTCAGAATGGAAGACAGAAGAGAATATGGAAGAGGATGGAAAGCCTCTCTGTACAGAAAGATATGGCTGTCCTTTTTCTGGATTCACCCTAGAGGAGCAAACTAGATTGTTTCCTCCACTGCTAGATTGGAGCACCCTTCTGTGAGGAGTGGGGCAAGGGAAAGAGACCTTCACCAAGCCCTTAGCCTCATTAGGCCAGAAGTTCCTCATCTCCACTCTGAAAGTTCAAAGAGGAAAACACAGATGTACGTACAACATTTCCATTCTTATATTAAATTTCCTGAGGGGTCCTTCTTTTTAGTTACCTCAGCAGTGGATGGGCCTTTTGGTCTTCCAGATAATTCATATTTCAACTCCCAGGTGCACCAGCCCCATGGCGAGCATTGAAGGGTCATGAGAACTGTAATTCAAAACATCAGGAGGACCAAAGGCTCCCCAGCACTCAGACACAGGCCCTTTCCGCACCAGGCAATCAGAACGAGGCATGTGTCCTTGCAGGGAGGTCATCTGCACCTTGGAGCAGACTGGGAGCGGACTTCTTACCGGAGATCCGCACCTCAGTCCGCTCCAAGATGACTCCAAGTGGTCCTCCAGAGTGTTTTTGAAATACCGGAAAAAACAGGTCTTTATTTTCCTGGAACGTGCCATTGCATTCCTGCTCCCTAGTGCAGATTCGCAGGCTTGCACCAATGGGAGCCTGCCATCTGCAGAGGGCGGGCTTTAGGCGTGGTGAGCTTCAGCGGTTAGTCGGGACCCATGACCAACCGGAAGCCACCATTTTGGAAGCCAGAAGCTGCCATTTTGGAAGCTGGAGCCACCATTTTGGAAGCCAGAGCAGTGCAGATCTACAGACCTTGAACTGATCCGATTTGCCCTGGACCAAGGAGGAGCCCTGCGGAAGGGTTTCAGGGACAGTCCGCGTTGCTTTGGACCCCAGAAGGAGTGGTAGGTAACGGCATGGAGCGATTCCCTTGCCTTGTGCAGAAAGGGCCACACTTTGATAAAAGCTCTGCTATGTAAGGTAATCATTTAAGCTGTAACAGCCTGTTTTGACCCTGTTCAAAAGTTTTGGACATTTGATTAAAAATTTATTACTGTAGAAAAATACATGTATCCTACAAGTTGCCAGCAGCTGTTCCAACTGAGCCTTAGAATCATAGAATCATAGAATCAGAGAATCATAGAAATGTAGAGTTGGAAGAGACCACATGGGCCATCCAGTCCAACCCCCTGCCATGCAAGAAAACCCTCAAAGCATTCCTGACAGATGGCCATCTAGCCTCTGCTTAAAAACCTCCAAGGAAGGAGACTCCACTACACTCTGAGGCAGAATATTCCACTGCCGGACAGCCCTGACCGTCAGGAAGTTCTTCCTGAGGTTCAGGTGGAATCTCCTTTCCTGCAGCTTGAATCCATTGCTCCTTGTCCTGGTCTCTGGAGCAGCAGAAAACAAGCCCTCTCCTTCCTCTACATGGCATCCCTTCAAATATTTAAACATGGCTATCATGTCCCCTCTTAACCTTCTCTTCTGCAGACTAAACATCCCCAGCTCTCTAAGTCTATCCTCATAGGGCATGGCTTCCAGGTCTCTCATCATTTTGGTCACCCTCCTCTGGACTTGCTCCCGCTTGACCATGTCCTTCTTGAATTGGGGTGCCCAGAACTGGACACAGTATTCAAGATGAAGTCTAACTAAAGCAGAATAGAGTGGTACCAGTACCTCCCTCGATCTAGACACCATACTCCTATTGATGCAGCCGAGAATTGCATTGGCTTTCTTGGCTGCCGCATCACACTGCTGACTCATGTTCAGCTTGTGGTCTATGAAGACTCTTAGATCCCTTTCACACGTACTGCTATCCAGCCACGTGTCCCCCATTCTATATTTCTGTATTCCATTTTTTCCACCTAAGTGTAGGATCTTACACTTATCTATGTTGAATTTCATTTTGTTAGCCTTACTAGTGTGTGAATGTATGTTCGCCCCTCAACTCAGCTCTCTAGCCATGGTGGGGCCAATGGTTACACTGTTGCCTTGAGCTGTGCTTCAGCCCTCCCCACAAAATTTTTTTAGGAGGAAGAAATTCTATTTTTAATTTATGCAAAAACAGACAATGGCAGCCTTTAACTGAAGAATAGGAGCTTGTTTTAAAGACAGGAACAATTGAAGAAGAGGATCCTCTCAAACATCGAGGTGGTACACAGGAGCCTCATACACGAGCCTTAGGCAGAAAAGCGCCCTGCAGTCCAGTCTCTAGATTTTCACTGACTGAGGGTCAATGTTGCATAATTGCAACTACTCCTATTACTTAAATGAAAGCAACAGCAGCAACAAGATGACACTTGAACAGTGATATATGAGAACTTTATTATACTCTATAGAATTATACTCTACCCTTTGGACTTTCCTTTCTGTGCTCTTCATTTTCATTTTCACTTTCACTTCTCTGCCTAGTCAGCAATAAAGAACCATGCTTCTTTATTCCTACCCTTTATTATTCCATATCTGCTATTATTATGGACTATTCTTAGGGGAAAAAAGAAACCCTAAAGCACTCACTGTATTCATAATCTTTTTTTTCCCCCCAGTGCTCGATGACTAAAGATTAAAACAATGACAGGGGAACAAAAATGCTCTTCTGCAGTTAGCTGATGGGCTAGCCAGCCACCCAGGCCCAAATGGCCACTCAGGCCTAACGTCTGCTCTTCCCAATGGGTGCAACCCAACTTAAGGCCCAGCCAACCAGTGGGCAAAAATCCAATTTGGTTTCTAATTCAAATTCATTCTTTCTAGCATTTGGAAAAGAAAGGACAGCTAGCATTTGACAGTTTTTACATTGCTTTAATTCTAGGAAAAAGTAATATGATTTTTAGGTGCAGTGCATTTTTCTCTTTCTCCAAAAAGCTGGTATTTCAAAAAGTTTTCTTGCATTGTTATCAAGAATTTTTAAATGTTTACAAAGAAAAAGCTATTGTACCATAGCAAAGTTAAGAACCCACATGACTTCAACTAGAACATTACAATATTGTTCTCAGCACTGTTCTCTCTAAATGCTTGACTATGGCTGCAGTGCATGGTGCACTTTGTGTGTCTAACTGCAATGTTCCCATGATACAAGATTTAAATTGGGTTTATGAGAGAACAAGCTCCATCCTAGTTTTTAACTTCTTAGTTAAACAATAGACTATTTTGTTTATTTTATACCTTTTGGGATCCCCTTGTTCACTGTATCCTAAGCATCTTTCTTTTAATTATGAAAAATGAAAAGAGTGCCAATCATAGGATCCTTGATGTGACTATTAAGATGTATGTTCACTTCAACTTAGCTCATTGTGTAAGCAAACACAATCCCCAGAGAAAAGAGACAGCGAGTAGAATGCTACTGCCTTCCACCTTTCCCTGGCCTTATCTTCACTTTCTCTTCACTGCTAGGAGTGTCTGGATTTTCTTGCACTTTGGTTCTTCCAGTCCCCATACCCATTCCAAACATCCCACTTAGGAAGGTTTGAAAGAGGACACTTGACATTTAACATCTATCAGCTGGAAAAGTGGGCAGAAACAAAGCACACTAAACCCTAGTAAGCCCTACTAGTGAAGTTTTCATGCAAAAGGAAAAAAAAATTGGTAAAACAGAGATAGTAAATTGCCAATAACAGGAAAATGGGGTCCCTTCCTAGGAAAAGGAATGCACAGATACTAAGGCCAGTAATAAAAAGAATAGTTCCTTGGTACAGTGGTAGAATAATGCTGGTCTTTCAACCATGTAACTGGAGTCAAGGATAAAGATGTGCTGGAGAAAGCCTGTAGATTCCAGGCTGGATGAAGCCGTAGCTTTTTTCTTTTCTTCTTATTTTAAAATCAGCACTTGGACATTGCCTTGATCTTAATTTGGCATCCTGTGCAAACTGTCCCATTTTTTTTTCTATGTAAGGAACATTTTGCTTTTAATCAGCCCAAGGAAGGACTAAAAAGCATTACAGTTGCAAGAAAAATGACTTAACCTGCTTGCCAAGGCAGATTACATTTACCTACTAAACCAATTAAATCTTTTCTGGATTTCTAAAATCCTGCTGCCTTTAGTGTTTCCCTTGATTCCAGTGATAATCTGTCAGCTGGAAAAAAAGAGAAATGCATCAGGGGTTATACGACATTGGCAGTATGTATTACTGAACAACACATTCAGCATAGTAATCTAAGGTGACCGGACTTGCTAAATGGAATAAGCAATTTTGTAATGACACCAAATTATCTGTTTCATTCTTTTTGAAAAATGTCTAGGTGAAACATTACAATTATTCCCTGCTCTAAATGGTACAGATTGCCTCTTTCACCACTCATTGTATTTAGCATGCCTGTTGAGCTACTGTGCATTGCAGAATTAGTCCCAGTATGACAACTAAACCACATGCTGGGGTCTTAAGTGGGTTTTTATGAATGATTTTGGATTTCTTTCTCTATTCCTATTGTGCTCATTATGAAAGCAATAGGACATTTGTCCTACTTTACAGGTCAGAAATATTAATCCTCTTCAGTCACAAAAGCAGGGAAAAATAGCAATAATAATAGAATGATTATTAGTAGGGGGGGAAATGTGTGGAGCAAGTCTAGGTTAAATGTAGAGAAGGCACCATTTATTAGGGACAAACAGATCTTTCTGATTCATGGCATCACTCAGTCTTGCGTTCCAGTTCTGTCCAAATGTGGATTAACAGGAAATGTATACAATTAATTCCCAGTTTTGCAGGAAAGGCAAGGTATAAATAAAGCAGCAGAGCACGATAAGTTCAAGAAGTGGAGTATATGCTGCTTCCCTCAACTTATCTATACAGACTTATAAAGTAAAATCAACATCAATAAAAACATCACATAAGCAGTAAACACAGCTACGCTTTTAGTTGCTCTAGTACATTTGCATCTTTTCTCCACCTGTTTTAGTTATCCATGTGTGTTTATTGACAGAATATTGCAAAAAAAAGCAATCTTGACGCAATCATATGAATGATTAAGATTCTGGCTCTGTGACTTTTCAGTGATACACAAAGATACTGCTAAGCATCAATAAGACACCAAACAGACAGAAACCTTATACACCTATACATAGGATCACAATATTGCTTTACCCCAGTTTTATTGATGTGCCTGAATGCACATGCACACTAGTAGAAACACTGGATAAAAACAATCTGGATCTAACCATGTCCCCAATGACATTGTGACTGATAAAACACATACAATTGTACTACGACTGTATATATGATTCTTTCAAGGCTGTTTTTGTGCAGAGTTTTACCAAAGCATACATATGTATGCTTACATAATGTGTGTGGGAGTGTGTTTGTGTATTGGGGGGAGATACTCAGTGAACTAAAGTTGCTGAAAAATGAACAGCATGACTGGACAAGACTGGACAAACTGCAGCCATAGGCTACATGAGCGCCCTTACACCATTACTGTGCCCCTCAAACCTTCAAGACTCTCCAGCTTATCTTATTTCTGTCCAGAAAAGGGTGAACTGGTTCACTTGTAAGACTCTAGGAATGACACTTCACCCTTTACTGCACTGTTTAACATGCAAGCATACTTTAACATGCGTACTTTTCAAAACCACAAGTGGTCTTCTGTTCTTGGGGTTTGGCACTCAAGTTTTTTGCTCCTAGTATTGTTAGTCATCTATGCAGTCCCTGGAAAGGCAGAAATCTTGTCTCTAGATCCACTGTAGGTATCTACTCTGATGAAGACTATCTTGTATAAAATCCTGGAGGTTTTTTTTTTTCCTAAGAAGATTTATGAGTGATGAGTCTTAATCAGCCCTGACCTGCTCAGAGTTCATCAATATATTCAAAGATAGTCAAGATTGGTTCAATCATCATCATATTAATATAGAATGGTGATTATAGGACGCAGACGATGAGTTACAGGGGGGAAAAAAAGCTTATCACTATGTTCTCCTGTAGGGTCTTTGAGTCCACAGCAAATGACCTCTAAGGCCTATAGGCCACAAAGTTTCCTCATCACATGTGCGCTCCTTCCCCAGAAGACAGTCAGAGGGGGTTTGGTATTACTGGAGCTTTAAGCAATTGTGTGATCCTTTTGGAAGCAACATGAATATAGAGGCAAAGTAACCACACTAACATCCTCCTTTCTTTGCCTAAAAGCATGGGGAGGGTACTCTTTTCATTGGAATATTGCATACAGGATGAAGATCTCAGCAGCCCAAACACTGTGCTTTGACAGTCCTATGTGCAGTAATATCACTCTTTAAAGCCCACGGCAGGCCATCGTGATGCCTTTGAACAGTTCCTATGCTTATGCCCATTTCTCCTGTGTGTGTGACCATCACAGTTTTTTTCTAATGCATGAGCATTAGTGCATGGAAACAAAACCAGACCATCTGGGACTCAAAATTCTGGGGAGCAAGTTGAATTTGTGAGCATACCTGTTGGTTGCATATGTGGCTTCATTTCTGCAACCCATAATGTGCATGCACAACTTCAGAGTTTGAAAGCTTGGTTTGGAATTGGGAGATAACTCTCAACCCACATAGTGTTTTAATTTGAATGGATTTTCCACACTAAGGCATGAATTCAGTCACAAGGCATCCTTACTGATCATGTGATTTTCCTGAAGTTTACTTTTCATGGTCAGGACACAGATAGGTACAGTGGGATTCATAAGAATGACAACTATTTGTATAAATGACCATTGAAATGATATTCTAGGTATCCCATCACAGTAAGGAGAAGATCAATTATGGCAGGCAAGCTGTTATAAAGCTGTAGGGGAGTGGTGGGTATATTTTAGAAAACATTTGCCTGAGGAATAGTAAAGCTTAGGCAACCTTGGCCAGTGACCCATATAAACAGAGTACAGTGGTTTTCAGCCTGTGGTCATGCCATCCCTGTGCCCATGGTCACAGAGTAGAACTTTGCCATTCCCAGTAGGCTCAAGCAAAAGCAAACTACTGCAATCTCTCCTAGCTTGTGTGTCCCCCCTCTCATTAATAACTTGCCATGTCTTGTTCACACTCTGATGTTGCTTGGACACATGTGTCTCACTTTTCATCTCTGAAATGTCAGAGGGTATGTAATCCAGGTATTTTGAACTGCAGCTCCCAGAAGTGTCAGCCAGTATGGTGAATGGTCAGAAATTCTAGAAGGTGAAGTCTGAAAGACCTAAGATCTACTGATCTAGAATAAGACCTAGAACCTGCTGCAATGTGCTAGAACTTAATGACAGCAGTTCAGAAGCTGCTCTCACAGAGGATGAGTTGATTATGAAAGGATTTTGTGCCAGTTGAAAACTCCTGCTGCAAATCATTATTTAATGAACAGTTATAGCAGACTGTCAATTGAGATAAAAATTGACTGAATACCTGATTAGATGAACTTTAAGGCCACCTGCTGCAAATAAACCCGACTAACTGTTTTGCTTTCTTAATGCACTGTCCATTAGGAAACCTGGGCTCACCTTTTGTTGTAAAATGTAATAAAATAAGCTGAGATGTATTTTCATGAAGATGTTCAATTTGGGGCAACTTTATTTGAAATGATCATTCCTTTAAAATTTCAATAACAGCCATGAAGGCATGAAAAAATCAGTAGTTCTACAGTTCTTTCAAAAGTTTTTTTTAAAAACCACATCTCTTTTCATTTAATGATACAGAGCAATAAATCATGATATAAGAAGTTTAGAAATATCACAGATTTACAGTAAACACCCTTATGGAAGCAAGTGGTAACAGAAGAAGTGATCTCTGACCTTAACATGCCTTATTACTCTACCATTCCAAAGTTCATTTTAAGTTCTCTTTACAGTCATACATATTTTTTATACTATTCCCATTTACCACTTTTGGCTGCAGTGTACATACACTTGTTTTATGCTTACCTAATATTTAAATGCCAACATGATGTACTGGTTTGAGAGTTGGACTGGGACTGAGACCAAGGTTTGAATTTCCATTCAGCCATGGAAACCCACTGGATAACCTTGGGCCACTCACACTCTCTCAGCCCCAGAGGAGGGCAATGCAAATGCCCTCGGAAGACTTTGCTGAGAAAACCCTGTGATAGGTTTGCCTTTGCTGTTGCCATCACTGTTGTGTGCCTCCAAGTTGCTTCTGACTCATGGCAACCCTAGGTCAAACCTATCATGGGGGTTTCTTGGCAAGATTTGCCCAAAGGGGGTTTGCCTTCGCCTTCCTAGGAGGCAGAGAGTGTGTGACTTGCCCAAGGTCATCCAATGGGTTGTGATAGCTAAGCATGAACCCTGGGCACTGTAGTTCAATGCTGGAACCACTACACCATACTGGCTCCACAGTGCTTGAATATCCCCCAAAATTTGTGCACTATGTATAGACTTTTGTTGGTATTGGTGTTGTTCTGTGCCGTCAAGTCATTTCCAACTTATGGTGACTTATGAGGCTGTGTGTATGTGTGTGTGTATGTGTGTGTGTGTGTGTGTATGTGAGAGAGATGTGCCCAAGATCACCCAGTGGGTTTTCATGGCTGAGCAGGGAATAAAACCCTGGTCTTCAGAGTTGTAGTCCAATGATCAAGCCACATTTGCCTTAGGGTCAGCCTAAGTCAGAAAAGACTTGAAGACACACAGCAGCAACAACTCCATTGATTGTCATGTTTTACAGGTTGAAAAGGGCTTTTTAAAGAGCAAAAACCCACAAATGTAGAGTCTTACTGATACAGATTCAAAGACAAGCACCTGTAAAGGTAGACCTGATGGCCAGACCTCAGGAAATGCCAAGGTATATGATTTCCCCCCCAGTGCACATCACAGACCTTACTGTGCTGATGCAGCAACTACAACACCATTTTACTAAGTGTCAGCATCTCTTAGTTTAATTGGAAGAAAAAACATCTCATTTGGAATAAGCTATCCACTGCAAACAACAATGGATAAGCATTTACAGACACAGAACTCCAAAGAACCAAAGTTTGTAAATTAACCTGCATTGTCCTTAATTAATTAAAGGTGACTGCTTCCTGTTCTGTAATTATACTCCACCATAGCCCATCAATACAATAATCTGTCAGCTGTCACTTGAAACCCAATATAATGGGGTTTGTGTTCCATGGACTGTTAACTGACAACCAATTTTCACTTCAATTAAAGGAATGCATTATTCAGGGGGCAGGGATGGGCATTTAGACAATTTTTTAAAATTGCCAAGTCAGAAGATCACAAATGGAAGGTCCCGGGCCGCCACCACCACCACTATAGGAAGTCCCCACCTTTTGATGCCCTCTTATCTGACAACTTGCACTTTTAACGCTTCCAGATTGAGGACAAGTTCCATTAATTTGATGAGGTTCTGCTCTTTCATCAACTCGTCTTGCCTATGGAGACTAGCTTGGAACTGCTCACAAGTGAGCACTGCTTGCAAAGAAAGCTGAGAGGGGTAAGAAGGTGCAACTCAGCTGAGAGACTTTGCAAGCAACCTGCATGTGGTTGGTCCCAAGAGATGCTTGATAAGTCCTTCATGTTCCCTACTTGGGTTCTGCTTTTCAACCAATTCCATTTTCTGACAGTGCTCCAGTCCTTAATCTGTCAGATAAAAAGTGAGAGAAGCCTGTACATGGAGTAAATTTATAAAATTCTTAACAACAGTGGCTCAGTTTGGAGACTTCAGAATTGAGGTGGAAAGAATATTCACCACTATTCACTTTCTGGCCAAAAATGGGTTTCCTGACTCTCCGGATACCCAGTTGTGAAGGATAACATAGAGGCAAGAAAGAATTATGTGTAGTTTTCACCTAGTATTCATACATTTCAAACTGTTCTACACAGAAAACCATGTGGTGGTGATGGGGTTGGTGCAAAAATTGCACAAAATCATGGCCCAGAATTCTGTTGGGGAGTTAGAGATGCATAATCTGGTGCTACATATTCATAACTGTATGGTATTTATGATCCCCACATAGATCCTAGTTTAGGGGACACACAGGGACTGTGAAAGTTCCCCAGGTCCCCAGGGCAACCCCCCTCCGAGCAAATCATAGAATCCTAGAATCCTAGAAATGTAGAGTTGGAAGAGACCCCAGGGGCCATCAAGTCTAACCCCCTGCCATGCAGGAAAACCCTCAAAGCACTCCCGACAGATGGCCATCCAACCTCTGCTTAAAAACCTCCAAAGAAGGAGACTCCACCACACTCCGAGGCAGCATATTCCACTGCCGAACAGCCCTGACCGTCAGGAGTTCTTCCTGAGGTTCAGGTGGAATCTCCTTTCCTGCAGCTTGAATCCATTGCTCCTTGTCCTGGTCTCTGAAGCAGCAGAAAACAAGCCCACGCCCTCCTCTACATGGCATCCCTTCAAATATTTAAACATAGCTATCATGTCCCCTCTTAACCTTCTCTTCTGCAGACTAAACATACCCAGCTCTCTAAGCCTATCCTCATAGGGCATAGCTTTCAGGCCCCTCACCATTTTGGTCGCCCTCCTCTGGGCTTGCTCCCGCTTGACCATGCCCTTCTTGAATTGGGATGCCCAGAACTGGACACAGTATTCAAGATGAGGTTTAACCAAAGCAGAGTAGAGTGGTACCAGTACCTCCCTCGATCTAGACACCATACTCCTATTGATGCAGCCGAGAATTGCATTGGCTTTCTTGGCTGCTGCATCACACTGCTGACTCATGTTCAGCTTGTGGTCTATTAAGACTCCTAGATCCCTTTCACACGTACTGCTATCCAGCCAAATCTTGCCAAGAAAGTCCATGATATGTTCACCTTAGAGCTGCCATAAATCAGAAATGACTTAAAGGCAGACAACAACAATAATAAAAGTACTCCTACATGGTCTGTGAAACAGGCAAAAGTAATTTGGCTCTGCCTCTTGTTTATTTTGAAGGCCTACAGGTTAAATATTCTTTGCCTAAGAAAACCTCCTGGAATACATGTGGTCATCATAAACTGACAGGTGACTTGAATGCACATGCAGAAACAGGCAGGGATGGTTGGATGGCATTAACAGTCATGCATACAGAGGAAAGAAGGAACTTCTGCACTTGTATGTCTTCTTTTTCCTTCTTCCTTTAATGTTCCCTTCCTTTCATAATTTCTAAAGGAAATCAGTTGCAAAAGCCAAAGAAACAAACAGAGACAAACAATGGCCAGCAGTTCCAGCTTCACAGTGTGACTTTTATCTGCTTTCTTTGCTTGTAGGCAGGAGATCTTTCAGAAATTCTCAGTAAGGACAACCAGCTTGCTCTCAGTAATGATCATGCAGTTCCTGCTATTACGTATTACAACTAACTCACAAGAGAAAAAAAAATAAGCAGAGTAAATAATAAATACAAAGAAATGGTTGGTGTCTCCTTTCTTTGGGAAGCTTACAAGCAGGACATTAGGACAGCAACATTCCTCAGCTCTTTGTTCCTAGCATTTGGCATTTAAGCAGACATTGTTCCAAACATGGAGGTTCAGGTTAATTATATCAATGGTTGAGTGGAGGGGCTTCCATTTCTGGAATAAGTAAGCGTTGCTGAGGGAAACTGGGCATGTGAAGCTGAGGGAAAATGAGGAGAGAGCAACTTGACAGAACTGGTGGGGCTTATGCTTTCAGAAGGCAGTTGGCCCTTCCTTTTTTGTTCCTTCCAACTGCCTTCTGAAAGGCAGTTGGCCTAATTCTTTCCTCATGCTTGAAGAAAGCCCTCAATTTAAGAAAAAGCAGGAAGAAGCACACAAGAAGACAAAGCCTGTGGGCAGTTGCATGGAAGGTATGGGATGAGCTGTCCAGGAATGAACGGCCAGGTCCTTATGCTGAAGGCCTTCCATAGGAACATAAGAAGAGCCATGCTAGATCAGACCAAAGGCCTACTGAGTTCCAGCTTCTAGTCACACAGTGGCTGGCTAGTTGCCCTTGGTAGTCAATAGGTCATGAAGGCAAAGCGTTCTATTTATTTATGAAAATACAGTTGGCCTTCCACATTCATTAGAGTTAGGGACACAGGAGCCCTGCAAAATGGAAAAACCACAAATAGCAAAAAATGTGGGCATGTCTGTGGGAATGGGGCTGAGGATGGTGAGGAGATCCAGCACCCAGGGTTCAAACCAGGTCAGGGAAAGGAGAGAGAAAGGGGATGGGTCAACACAGTGGTCCTTTACATCCTCTCTCTTGCCTATATCCTTCCATGGGTGTGGGAAAACATTAGGAGAAGGCTTGTGGTGCTGAGAAACTGGGCTCTCAGTCAAGCATCTATAGGGAGAGGTGTTTCTTAAAGTATTGAGGGCAAAAGTTGGTTAGGTTTTTAAATGGTATCACAGACACTTTTCATTTTAGATGGGATGTATACTAAGAGACAACACAATTCTTTGAAGATGAATGTTACATAGTTTTTGCATGATGTTCTATGCAGTAAACTAGCTGATGTCTTTTGCACTAGTGGTAACTTTCAAGGTGTCCTCATGATCCTCCATGACTCATCCAAGGTGGAAATTTCACTGCATTTGGTGGCAGTCAGTTCCACAGCTGAACCACATTTCATTTCTCCTGAATCCCCTCCAATTCAGCTGGAGTGGAGGACCCAAGATTATGAAAGAGAAGAGAAACTTTCCCCTATTTTCTCCACACCATGCATAATTTTATAAACTGTGACCTTCCCTCCCTCCCTTTTTAAAGCTAAACAGCAGCAAAGGGTGCAGCTGAACAGCTCAGTGTATGTAAATCAAAGCAAATATGTAAAAGTCAATAGGAGACCAGCCACAGGATTTAAACAAGTTACTTCAGAAGAGTAGTACATCTAGGCATTGTGCTTGAAAAGTAGTACTGTATATTTGAAACATTTCTCTTCCAATCATTTATAATTTCCTCCTGTTTCCACACTATGAAAGAGAGCATAACCCCCCCCAAAAAGCTGTACTCAATGTGACAGACTTCAGCTATAAACAAAATTGCGACTTTCAGCAATAAACTCACTAAAAGAAGCTGACAAACTGACATTTTTTTTGAAGTTACAGATATAGAAGGATGAACTAGAGATAAGGTGAACAATGCTTTGTGATACCTATTTGATTCTTCTTTTAAAAAGTTAATAGCCATTGGTTGTGTCTATAAATGTCTTGATTCTATTATTTGTATTTATATTGTAGGTTTTACTGTTATACACTGGCTGGGTATGTTGTACTTGACAGGTAGTATAGAAATAATCTAAAAGAAAATGATAAGTAAAAGGTATCCTGAGGGGCATGTAGTGGAACAAGCCAGTTTCCAATCTCACACTTGCCTTGTGTGGTTTAGTTCATTAGGCAAGTTGCTATTTTTCCATTTCTGCATATGGTCATTGCCCCTACCACCTTTTGCTCAGTGTTTGTGCTGTGCATCATTGTCACATGCATACTAAGGCCATTTCCACACAGGCTTAAAAAACCGGTGCAGAGGTCCTCCAGAGAGGATGTCTGCACCTGGGAGCGGACTGGGTCGGTCTACTTTACATAGTTCCGCACCTCAGTCCGCTCCGGAACGACCTGAAGTGGTCGTGCAGCGTGCTTTTTAAAAACCTGTTTCTGCAGGTTTTTAAAAAGCACGAGCGCACCACTCTATCCCCTCCGTGCCACCACTCCATGCCACTCCTGTGCTCCGGTGCAGATTTGCAGGCTCGCACCAGTGCGAGCCTGCAGATCTGCTGGGGGCGGGCTTTAGGCTGGCGAGCTTCAGCAGTTGGTGGAGAGCCTCCACCAACTGGAAGCCATCATTTTTGTCCCCGGAGCAGTGCAGAGCGGCGGCCATGCACTGCTCCAGAGCAGCCTGGACCCGAGCGTCGAGCCAAGAAGTCCGGTAGAGTACCGGACCAGGGCGATTCCATCGCCACGTGCGGAAATGGCCTAAGTTTCTCAAAAAGATCATCTCTGTAGTGTTAAATATTACTTTATTTAAAGCGCCATCCAAACTTCTCCTTTGTGTATCTGGCTTTCAAATGCTAATTAGCACACCACAGTTTTGGGAGGTTTGAACATCTGTTCAAGCATTTCCTTTTTTTGCTCAAAGTGAAGGAGTCTTAAAATTTCTCTTCTTTCTGTTTTTTTTAATGTTTTGCAAATTCATCTTTTACTGAGCTCGCAAAATATTACATGTAAAAAGTAATCAACAAAAAAAATGCATTTGTGGAGCGATGATTACAGATTGTGAGCAACATAGTTTATATAAACAGCAACTTAATCAGTCAAGTAAACCATTCCAAAGAATCATGGATCTTCAGAAGACTGACATCATTTTCAGCAGGAATTGTATAAGAAATAAGTTTATGCCATGTCAGAAAGACATTAACCTTTGGGAACTTGGGGTTCTCTGCTCTGATTTGTTATAACAGTTTACCAATGAGCTAAGCTCCATAGTCCAGGCCATAAATTAATGAACATCTAGTTTTGATCCAGTATCCTCAGGTACTGATCTTGATATTTTACTAATCAGTAAAAGGTAAGTGATTTTTATAATAACCTACCATTTTTCTCTATATGTAATGACAGGAGGCCATTTTTACAATATTCTGACTGGTAGAATTATCAGCTTCTATAAATACAGCTGTCTACAACTATGTCACAAAATAACCCATTTGGAGATGAGATCTAGTAATATCACAACTTCCCCAGAATTTCAAATTAAAATTTGCATACATTTGTCTTATAGTTTCATTATGGTCATACATGTGCTTCACTCTTGTTGGTCTGTATTTAGGTTGCTCCTGTTAATCTTAACCAGAGTGATTTCCCATGAGACTGTTATAGCGCTATTATTTCACTTTTGAAATCCTATGGAATCCTGGGGTTTGCAGGTTCGGGAGGGGCCAGCCGGCCCCTCCCAAACTTGCAAACCCCAGGATTCCATAGGATGTTGAAAGTGAAATAATAGCACTATAACAGTCTTGTGCAGAAATGGCCCACGAGTAGGTGCATTGAACTCTCTTTCCTCTGATCCCAAAATCTTGCTTCATTGGTCTAGTTTATCTTTATTTGTAAGTCTTATTTACCAAACTATTTTTGTTAGTATTCATATCCATAAAAGCTAAGCCTTTCATAGTAGAAGATTGATTTAAATAGTGCTAATGGTGTTTTTATTTGCCTTTGTATGTAAGAGTCCCAGTGTGCAGTAGAGGTTTGAGCACTGGACTGAGACCCTGGAGATCAAGGTTTGATTCCCTGCTGAGCCATGGAGACCTACTGGGTGACCTTAGGTGCATCACACACTCTCAGCCCCAGAAAACCCCCTGATAGGTTTGCCTTTGGGTCACAACTAGAAGGCACAGAGTAACAACAGCAAATGAACAACCTGCATGGATGATACCAGGGGGAAGGCAAAATGAAGGCATTGTCCTCAAAATATGAATTCTGCCCCTCCACTGAAATTTTCCTTCAGTCCTCAAATTTTTAGCATTTCAGTAACTTAAAAGAACTTCAGCTGAGCATTTAGAAATATACTTCAGGCATCCAAAGAAAAGGGGTAGATGCAGTTACCAAGGGAATACAAACACAGAAAATAGACAAGTTCTAGATGTGAATGATTTTCAATGGCTCAGCCTCTGCAGTGCTACAGAACCAATCGGGAGGGGAGGGATTCTTATTGGGGGGATTTATTACTGGAGACAATACAGAGTAATAGCAGATGAACTGACTAATCTTCACTTCTGGGACAAGAACCACTAGTTCAGCACCAAGGCCGGAGGAAAAATGTTTGCAGCAGCAGCATCCTGTGGATGGGCAGTGTGTTTCTCACATTTTGGATAAAATCTGTTCTGATTCTCAGTGTTTAAAACATAGGAAGAACCATGTTCAATCAGCCAAAAAGCCCATCTAAGGCCATTTCCGCATGAGAATGTTATACTGCTATGATTCCACTTTCAACATCCTATGGAATCCTGGGATTTGCAGTTCCGGCCGGCCCCTCCCAAAACTGCAAACCCCAGGATTCCATAGGATGTTGAAAGTGGAATCATAGCGCTATAACAGTCCCATGCGGAAATGGCCTAAGTCCAGCAGTCTCCTCACATGGTGACCAATCAGTGGACTCAGAATCCCACAAGTGGGACGTGGGTATAGCATCCTCCTCCTCCATGTGATCTTCAGCAACTGGCATTCAGAGACACCCTGCTTTTTGATTATGGGGATAACACTCAGCTGCCACAGCCAGTAGCCATTGCTATGGCCTCATGACTTGAAGTGTTGTGCCTCATTTATCAAAGTTTTCTAATCTTTCCAACTTGAAATAGCACACCTACAAAAAGATATTATTTCTGGCAAGTATGTACACATCTTCAAAAATAGAACAAGGCAGCTGAGGTTTTGTTGGTAGTGATGCGTGTGTATGTGCACACACAAAATAACAGTAAAAGAACAAAGGGATATGTTCTTGTAAAATATCTCAATCTGTCCTACGCTATCATTTCTTCTTCCCTTTTTGGCAGGTGGCTTTTCCCCCATTTTACCGCAGAAGGCATTATTATTGTGTTCCATGTTCCTCATCTCTACTTTTACTCACCAACAGACTCTTCATTTGTCTCTCTTAAGACCCAGGTGAATGGCTCATTTCTTGGATTCCTTTGCCAGGAGTTGCAATAAAGTAACATCTGAGGTTGTTTAAGCCATGGATTGATGAGATTTCTGGAAATGTGGTCTGATGAAGTGTTAGGCACCGTGCTTGAAAAGACCATCTGTCCACAGCTCACAACTAGTCAAAAATGATGTTCAAAAGCAATGGTTGAAAAATGCAAAGAGATTTGTAGAGACACAAAATCAACACAAGCATGTGCAGCCTTAGTGGCATCTGTGAATTCCTCTATGTCTCTTGAAATCCTTGACTGTTCCTGTAGATTAGCTTCCTGGCTGCTTTAAGCAGGGAAGAAAAAAAAAAAAGGGTATGCTAGGACTCGATATTGATCCTCAGATGGTGTGCAAAATGAACATAACTGGCACAGATAAGAAGGAGGAATTTAGCAGGAAAAACAAACAGTAGGAGCCTAAAAGAACAATTTGGTAGACTAAAGCTGCAGTCCTAAGTGCACTTACTGAGAGATGGATCTCACCAAATATGGTGAGACTTATTCCCAGTAAAAAGATGCTTAAGATCTGCTGTCCAGTCAGACTTTGGTTGCACTGATAGGGTGTATGTCAAGCAATGTAGGACAAGATTTTGTTTCAGAGAAAACCTCTTTTGTGTTCAGTGACATTCCTGTGCATTTTGTCTACTTCTCACTGTCCTGCTTTAGGTTTCTCCATCTGCTTGCATCAGACATGAACATAGGTGCCTTATAGTGAGTCAGACAGTTGGTCCATGTAACTCAACATGATATATATGGACTGAAGTACCTTTCCAACCTTCCAGACCATAATGTTTCCCAATTGTACTTATAGATGGCCAAAAGACTTTCATGTACAAAGAACATGCTTTATGACTTAGCTTTGGCCTTTCTCAGCTAATGGTTTAGGTGGGCAAACCGTCAGTATTAAAAAAAACAAAACCCATGCCACCTCCATGTCAAACTATGGGAGAGAGAGGTAGAACATTTTGGCACAGTGTCTGCTTCTGCTACATTTTGCAGTCTCTAACTGGGTGTGACAAGGATGAAAAGTAGCAGATTTTGGCAAAACCTCAGTCTGTGCTGGATTTTGCCTCTTTTTTTTTTTTTTTTGGCCATACAGAAAGCGAAAGGCTTGGTAAGATCAGAAAGCAAGGGAGAGATTCTACAAGCCAGGTGATGAAGTGTTGATTCCTGGACCAGTGAAGGAGAACAAGTTACAATTTGTTTGGACTGGACTGGTTGAAATATTGAATGTCTAAATGATGTAAATTATGTAGTACATCTAAAAGAAGATGTTGGTAACAAATTGTGCACATTATTAGTCTAAAACCATATTTATGGGGAAGCATGTTTGTGTTGAGAACTGATCATCTGCTTTTGTGTTGGCTAAATCACACAGAAAGCAATAATGGTAAATTGCTATGATGGAGTCTTTTACTTCAGGATTGTGACTTTAATATTGTAGATATAAGAGGCTATGAAAACACTGTGGCAGATGCATTATCCAGACAACTTGAAGATAATGAAGTATTTAAGAAAGTAACTGGAGAGTTGCTGTTATATGTATTGTTATGAAAAATAATGTTTATATAATACAGTAAAAATGATTGGCACATAATGTATTGAGATTAATATAAGCTAAGTACCTTGAAAACTGTATGTGGTACCTATAGTGTGTGCTTTATGTATGTTGTCTTTGGATCTTATTGCTGTTTATTGATACCCATTTGTGGCCTCAGTAGAGCAATGATTTCCAAGGGGGGAGGTGTGACAAAGTTGTTTTGAGGTTAACTATTTGAAAGGCCTGTGGTGGATCAGCTTCATGGGCCCATGACTCCCACAACTTTTACACAGAACCTACAAAACAAACACACAAATAAACAGGACAAAGTCACAATTCATCCTACCCCCTGAGGCAAACACCACATTCAGGGCATGGCCTGCCCAGTGGGTGGGACTGGTAATGAACTGGAACAGCTCTGTGGCTGTCATGGATGCCATGAAGTCCTCACTTGGTATGCCTTCATTGTGTCTACTTATGTCACTGAGGACAATTATCCTGGGGCTCTCCAACACTTCAGATTATTTCAGCTGAATGAGGATGTTGCTGGGCAGTTTGGGAAGTATATCGAAAGCACTCCTAATCTGTCTCTTTGGCCCAAGCCAAAGCAGGCACTGTTAGTCTGTTTGGATGCAGGAGGAAGATTTTCTAGTAAGGAAACTAGTATTTCTACAAATATCTCAGGTACTTTCTAGGTCAACTTTGTCATCCATAATTCAATCAGATATATTGATCTTCTTTTGGACTTAGCTGGCATTAAATAACAGAACTGCTAGGCTAGAACACACAGTAATGGAGCAACCAGATACATGGACATTAGGAGTGAAGTGGCTACAACATGCTTTCTCTGAGCTGAGGTTGAGTAGAGGTAAAAGCAAATGCAGGTGACCCTGCTGAACACTGCTAACCCTGGAGCTGTTCCGGCTTCATTCAAGTGGCGGGCACATGCACCAACACACAAGCCTTGTTACAATTTCTTAGCAATGCTATTACAAGTTGCAGCACCTGAAACTAATCCCTCTTTCCCTCCTGCTGATTTTCCAGTTCCAAACCACCCAAACCAATCTATTCTAAGCTTTCTGGACAAGAGTTTTTGCCAGATTCAGGTTTACTTATGAAAAGTAGACAAACACTGAGCCACTTTAGATATACACTTAGACACAGGGCACATAAAGGGAATGGGAAAGGGAATGTATGGCCCACCAGATGCTGATAGACCACAGCACTCATGGGCTCTTACCCCTAGCTATGTTGGCTAGAGCTCATGAGTGTTGCAGCTCCACATCACCAGGAGATGGAGACATTCCTCATCCCTGTCTCAGAGTGAGTCCCAAGGAACTTGATCCAGAGCACAGCATTTGTATGAGTCTCCTTCAGCTACAAAATGAAGTAATTAAATGGCCTGGTTACAAGGCAGCAGCATGTAAGCAAGGCCTTTGTCATTATTACTGTAGTGCAGACACTTCAATATTTTACATGGCAAATGATGTGTGTAGAAAAACTTGTCAGTCCCCAGTTATCTTAAATGACATGTTTTCCGTTTGTTTCCTTTGTTGCTCCCCCCTCCCCAGCTGAATTGTTAAAGGCAGCTAGAACAGATTTACATTTAGATATTGAAAAGATACGGTAGTGACATGCGGCTACCAGAGAAATTCTAGTTACAATGCAAATAAAGGCAATAAAATTCACTTAACCATAGCATGATACATAATGAACACTGGCAATAATTATCTTCCATAACATGCTCCTGGTCTGTTTCAGCACTTCTGTGCTTTCTTTGTTGTCATTTATTTCAGAAAATTTTACCACTGATTGTCTGGCACACGAACAAATACTAAACAATTTTTGTTTGTTGCAAATGCAGAATCTTTCATATGTGCAAACTCTCTCAAAAGAGGAAAGACAGAGGATTTTGTGTGCGTTTTAAAGAAACAATGGAAACAGGCAGACTTAATACTTACAGGAGACCTCACCACATCTTAACACACCTCTGTTCTGATAAAATTCAGCCAAAGGATGAAAGAATGCAGTGAAGGATGGTAGGTATAATTAAAATTGTGTTTTATGGCTGATCTGTTAAGCTGATTAATCCTATAAGGTGAACAATCCAGCTCTTTCCCTTTTTTTTTTAAAGGGATGGCTAGAAATTACATTCAGCAATTGATTTTCTTTGGAATCTCTACACTGGTGTAAAACTAGGGAGGCTAAGCTGAAATGAACTACAGTTGTTCAAAATTTACTCTAAAAATAGAGGTCTTCCAGCTACCTTGAAGCTGTTATGTAGAGGGAACTGGACCAAAAGCAATTACATAAATGGAAGAAATTCATGCAAACAGGCTGTCTGACAGGTGGCATTCCTATTACCAATTTAAAAGCCAGAGGAGCTTTGTGTGTTTAAAAAACAGGCATGGGATGATGCCAGGCTAGCAACCTTTCAAAGGTTATGCTAATTCTGGCAGGGTAAGCGCTAGTGTGTTTACCAATGCTCAACTGACTTTTTGCATCAAGCAAGGAACAATTTTGTGGATTTGTCCTCATCAGGACCAACATAGAGATTATACACACCTCCTAAATGGACTGAGCTTGGACACTACTAGTTCTTCCTGTCCAGAAGTTGTCTCTACAGGATGTTGACTGCTGGTCTTTATCACACAAAGCTGCTTGACTCCCCATCTGACTGTGCAGAGTGCTGACTGTCCCACCCGTCAAGTTTTTTTTTAAATAGACTTTCATCAAGAAAACTTATGGATGGGTGGGTGGGTGGGGGGAAGGGGAAGGAAAAATGTTATATGGGTAAATATCCCAGATTAGGAAACAAAATCCAGATATGATGGATTGGAGTAGGAGTGGGACTCACGCTGGCTTTTGAACAAAGACTGTGTGTTAGTAGAGGAGCTCTACAAAACTCTTCCCATGGCAGGGAAAACAAGACAAAACAAAACACTTACTTCTCAAGACAGGTGCCAGCATAAATGCTGGATGTATTGTTTTTGTACCACATGTACAATCACCTCTATAATGCACTACACTCACACTTCCACAAGCAAGAAGCACACCCTCTCCAGTTTTCATGAGTAATCAGGGCCTCAGTGTGACCTGCTAGTGCTTTTTCCTTTCCTATAGCACTGCTTGCAACCAATATCTATAATGCAGAAGGGGCCAGGTGTAATAATGGTCTCTCCCCATTATCCAGACAACATAGCTGAAGCGGGATAGTTGCCTCTCCAGGTAAAAAAAGGAGTCGATGAGGCATTGAGTTTAAGTTACATTTATTGAAGGTCAACATCAGAGATCACAAGACACAGTTGCACAATCAGCAAGGCCAGATAAGTAGAAGGTAGAAGCTTCCAGAAGCTTCCTACAAGAAGTTATAAAAAGGCCTCAGGAGACCACAAGGGGGGAGAGACAAAAAGCAACATCAACTAAAAACAAATACCAATTGGTAGTAGGTTGGGCAAGGCTTATCCAGATTCCTGGGCTTCCTTCCCCCCATAACATGCTAGTGTTCAAACAGTATTGTGAGTAGAATAGGAATGTGTTAGCTAGTTGCATTAGGGATTATGTTCTTTTAGACCTCTGGCTGAAATTACTTAGGCTTATCTGTAACTTTGTAACTACTAAGTAACGCCTGAGGGAAGGGGCATTCATGAATGGGATATCTTTTGTCATTGTGTTTGCCTGCTTAGAATAAAAAACCTTTTCCTATAAAGATCCCCTCTATCCATGCTCTCTCTCCGCATGCCTGCTGGTTGTGGTCACAGATGGAATTCCCCTCTTCTACAGGAGAGGGTGGGAGAAGAAAGCCTCCTGACTTCAGAGATTCTTTCCGCAGTAGCTTCCTACTGAGCTACTGCATGATGGGGATTTAAAATCAGTAAGTAATGGCACCTAGGTGATCTCCAAGGGCAAGAGAGGTGTCCCATCTCCTACTTGAGAGCAGGAGACTGCATCAAGTGAGAGAATAACCCCCCCTCCCCACACACAGGGCTGAAATCCTATAACACTTTTGGCATAGTTATGTGAAAAAAAGAAAGGAAGATGGTGGCAATGATGAGGAAAAGAAAAGAAAGGCAGCAAGGGCACAATGGGTTGCAAAAGCAGTTTTTCAGATTTGATTTGGATCTGAGGACACCTTGGAGCCATGGATTCAAGAGAAAAGCAACTTGAAGTTGGTCATCCTCTCCTCCCATTACTGCTACCTCCTTAACTGGATACAGAGAATGTCATTGTTATAATGTTATAATGGATTTTGTCACTATAGGATCCTGGCCCAGGTGTTTTTAAACTGTGACCCATTGAGGCAAATAAGACCAACCATTACTTTTTGGTCTCAGAACACCAGGTGTCATTTGATATCTGAAACACCTATCAGCGATGCATTCAGTCTGCAACCTCTGTTTGGAAGCTAAGCTTACACTACAGACCACTTATCTAGCTCACCTAGTTTTTGAAATTTTCTTTCCCCATATCCTGCTTCTTGTTCCACCAAGCCTGACAAAAATCTCTGGAGAGCTATAAAACTTCCATAACCCTTTGTGTAATTTTGGAAGATCTCCATAAAGGTCTTGTTTAACTCTGTATCATCTGGGTAGTGGATTTCTGTGTTTTTTTCCAATAGACCAGCGCTGCTACCACCGATTTGTACAGTCTGCCTAGTATGACCTGTGCTCTGAGAATTGCTCAGCATCCTTTCTCTATTAATTGTAAGCATGAAATGAATAAAATAAACTTATCCAGCTGTTATGCTGAACATACCCATCTAAAAACTTTTATCTGAATATTTCCAAATACCAGTTGCAGATCTTCAAAGCAGAACTCAAATGCTTATTTTGAGTTATTAGTCTATTGACACTTTAATGTGCAATTCTACATACTTCATGTCAATGGGATACTGAATATGTTCTGGATAGTAGGCCCTTTTTGCACCACCCTCTCAACCCACCATAGGGATGGGAGAAGGATGGGACCACAATGATGCTTATGCACAATGTCGTCGTGGTCCCATCCTTTCCCTGTCCCTAGATGGCTCGATCATGCTGCAAATCATTGGTGGGTTTTCTCTGTAAATGATTGGTGATCCTACTGCCATCCTGCCATGTGCCCGCACTTACTTGTTTGCAGAGGTCCTGGAAATGCAATGCTTGTGCTTCCTGCCCCAGCACAGCCTGGGACAGTACCTTGCTGCACAGTGATAGGAAGAGGTGGGGCCATCGTGCTTCTGGATCCCAGAGGCAGCCAGTGCAGAGGGGAGTGCTCCTGTAGGCTCCTCTCCTGGCAGAGACAATGCTGGGACCCATACCAGAGGCCTCTGTGATGAGGTAAGTGTGAAAAGGGCCTTAGTCTCCTTTGGAGGAACTATAGAATGCTAGACATAGAATGCTATCAGCTATAAAGATGTGATCCAGCATTCCGGATAACATCTTTAATGTTAAGACTAAAACTTGAAGAAGAGTCACCATTCATTGGCATGGAGATCACCATTGGTCTGAGGGTGCTATCTATAGTACCAATACTGAAGGGTACTGTCAAGAAGATGAGGAGACCAGCCTTGTTCCACCAGTAAACAAAGATGAATTTAGCTGCTTCTTGCTGTGCTGGTGAATATGCTGTTCACAAGATCAGGAACAGATGGCTTCAGCCCAAGGCTAGTTCTACACATGTTGCAGAATTAGGTGAGAATATTTATACAGTTAGTTAAAAGGAATTTAAAGTCTCTCTGCCATATCCACTGTAGTGTGCCTTCCAACAATTTGAAGGTTACAAAATAAATGTTAAAAATTAGCAACATAATAACACGGTAAATCAATGTGTGCCAGGAAAAAAAAAATCTTAGGGCTAAATGAGATTCACTGGTCACAATTCATGTAGTTGGCAATTCCATTAATGGCATTTTAAAAAATAGTGATCGTGGGTATATCAATTCAGATCAAACAGGAAACCAGCTAACAGGCAAGTCCAATAGGTGTGTTGAATGGGTGTTTAGAGGGGGAGTTTTGAGGGGGAGCCCCAGAGTTTTATTTCAATGCTTACTTAAGTCTATTGAATATGGATGGTGAAGAAGCTGCTGTGGTCACCTGCATCAGTTGTGGTATGCTTGTGCTTTTGTTGGAGCATGTGGGTAGCTATACCTGCAGCAAGTACAAGTTGGTTGTCCTGTTGGAAAAGAAAGTCAAGCAAGTTGAGTCCATCTACTCTTCAACATATTATGGAGCACAAGGTTTTCTTGGATACAGCAGAGCAGACAGTCCTAGATGAGGGACACCCAGGAGATAGACATTTGGAAGAATGTGATACATGTAAATAGAAGGATCAGGGATCATTCTTTGAGCTTGGTGCTACAGAATCATTTCAGAACTTTCTCCCTTATCAGTGCAGATGAGGAACAGGAACAAGAGGAATAGTGTCAGCTCTCAGAGAATCTGCAGGGGACCTTGGAAAATTCAGTGTGTGGAATGGTCCCTGCCAATCCTCAGAGGAGACATGTGGTGGGACTTCTTGCTGAGATGAACAGAAGTAGTGGTTTGTGGGCATGACAGGATATCTTGAGAGCTGTGCTGTTTCCCTGGGGCAAGAATCTGTGATTTTACAGAGAGGCTGACAAGTCTCATCAAGCTTATCATCAAGTCCTCTGACTGTTATCCCTCTCTTTTGGTCCACATGTGAACCAATGACACTGCAAGATATAGCATTCAGGATATCCCAAGAGATTACAAGGCTCTGGGTAGGAAAACAAAGGACTTTGATGTATAGGTTGTCATTTTGTCTCTCCACCCACTTGAAGGACATGGGCCAGGAAAGGACAGGAGAGTCATGGAGGAGAACAACTGCTCTACAGATGGTGTTGCTGGGAACAATTTGGCTTCTTGGACCATAGTCTGCAGTTCCATGAAGATGGATTTCTGGGTTACATCTCATAGCAGTTGACAGGAATGTTTTTGCTAAGAATCTCACAAATGTGATAATGAGGCCTTTCAACTGAGTGATGTGGGGGCAGGGAGATAGTATTCTTGAGGTCAGGAGTTCATCAAATATCCTGAATGTCACAGGTAGATCTGGTCAAATAGTACAAGAATCCAACTGTGGGAGAAAAAAAAATCTTAAGTACATAGCTAAGGGGAATGACCCATGGTCTTAGAGGTCTCTAAACTAATGCACATAAAATGGGAAATAAAGAGGATGAACCTGAACTCTGAACACAGTGAAGCAAATATGATATTATAGGCATCACTGAAATCTAGTGGGATGAGTGTCATGATTGGAATGTAGTATCAGAGAGGTATAAGCTTTTTCAGAGAAATAGACCAAACAGGAAAGGGGGAGTAGTAGCATTATAAATCAAGGATTTTTACACCTGTGAAGAGATTCAAGACACAAATCCTGGAAGCCAGGTTGAGAGAATCTGGGTAAAAATTAAGGGAGAAAGAAACAACAGTGATGTCATTGTGGGGGTCTAATATAGAACTTCAAGCCAAACTGAGGACTTGCATAATGCCTTCCTGGAACAGATGACCAAACACTCAGAAGGGAGAGATCTACTGGTAATGGGAAATTTCAACTATCCTGATATCTATTGGAAGTCAAACTCTGCCAATAATATGTCCAGCACATTCCTCATTTGTCTGCAGACAATTTCATTATCTAGAAGGTAGAAGAGACAACAAGGGGATTAGTTATTTTAGATATGATCCTAATCAACAGTGATGACCTGGCTAATGGGGAGGAAGTGGTGGGGATCCGTAGGTGGGAGTGACCATGTTCTCCTGTAGTTTGTTATACAGCAGAAAAGGGAAGCCAAGTGTAGTGAGATATATACCCTAGATTTTAAGAAAGCTGATTTCAGTTAACTTAGGGAAATATTAGGTGTCATCCTGTGGTCAAGCATACTAAAAGACAAAGGAGTTTATGATGGATGGGAGTTTCTTAAAAGTGAGATATTGAAGACACAGTTTCAAACAGTTCTATTGAGGAGAAAAAATGGGAGGCATCTAAAGAAATCAGGATGGATGTCTAAAGAACTTTCAACTGAGCTGAGATTTAGAAGGGGCATGTACAAGAAGCAGAAAAAGGGGAAATCACCAAAGAGGAATTCAAACAAATATCCAGCATATGTAGGGAGAAAGTTGGAAAACTAAAGCACAGAATAAGCTCAGGCTTGCTAGGGAAGTTAAAAACAACTAAAAGGGCTTTTTTAGTTATGTCCACAGAAAAAGGAAAAACAAGGAACCTGTAGGACCACTAAGTGAAGTAGATGGCAAAATGCTAACAGGGGACAGAGAAAAGGCAGAACTACTTAAACATCTTCTTTACCTTGGGCCATTTCCACACGGGTTGAAAAAAAAGGTGCAGTGTGTCCTCCACGGAGGACATCTGCACCTTGGAGCAGACTGGGTCCGGACTACTTAGCGTAGATCCGCACCTCAGTCCGCTTCGGAGAGACCCCAACTGGTCCTCCAGCATGTTTTTGAAAAACCTGATTTTTCAGGTTTTTCAAAATGTTGGTGCGCGCCATTGCGTGCCTGCTCTCCAATGCAGATTCGCAGGCTCGCACCAATGCGAGCCTGTGATCTGCGGAGCATGGGCTTTAGGCTGGCGAGCTTCAGCGGTTGGTCATGACCCACGACCGACTAGAAGCCACCATTTTGGACGCTGGAGCAGTATGGATCTGCGATCGCGCACTGGTCCTCCTCGCCCTGGACCTGACCAGACCCAAAGAAGATCCGGGGAGTAGCGGCAGGGAGTGATTCCCTCACTGTGTGCAGAAATGGCCTTGGTCTTATCTCAAAAGAAAACAGTGCTCACCCTAAGGAAAATGCAGTACAGCATAGGTAAAAGGTACTATAGGAATACCTGGCTACTCTTGATGAATGAATGGAGGGCAAATGTTGTCCCCATCTTGGAAAAAGGG